>JAWNON010000053.1:3865000-4117500 GCA_035045945.1 Drosophila anceps
AAAAATGAAAATGAAATAAAACGTAACGCAAACTACGAGAATGCCAAACCCAAAAACTTTTGACATGTTTACATGTTGCTTGTGGTGTGCCACTGTGTGTGTGTGTGCGTGTGTGTGTGTGTGTGTGTGGTTGCGACGAGTTTTAATGAGTGCTTTTTTATTAATTCATGTGTAAAAATCAGATGAAATAAAATGACAGTCTCAACGCTTTGAATATAAAGCAGCCGCATTGAAATTTCGCTTTCAAAGTTTACAATCTGTGCGCATAAAAGGCGTCGCTGCTCCCCCCGCTCACTCTCTCTCTCTCTCTCTCTCTCTCTCTGCTCGCTGTCGCTTTCTGTTTATAACACCGATATTGTGTCTGCCTGCGTGTACGTGTATTTGTTTGGCTTTCTCAAAGGCCTTAAGTGGCCGGCTTTTTAAGTGGCTCTAAGTAGCGCTCAGCGTACCTAATACGCGCACAGTGGTGCAAAATTCGCCTAATATATCTGTATATATATAATAATATATATATATTTATACTAAAGTGAAATTGTTCGGGCTATTGACTGTTCGCGGGAGCACATTAAAGTTTGCCAAATTGGGAGATTATTAAATTATAATTCGTGTTATTAAAAATATTATTGTTCTATTTTTCCGGGAAATTACAAAGTTTGCGACTTAACAAAGATTTCTTCTTTTTTTTTCTTTGTTTTTCAAAACTCGCACACAGACTCCGGGGCACGTTTGACGTAGCCTGCCTGACATGGTCACAGTCACATATACACGGGAGCCGAATACCCTGTGTTGAATGCTAAGCGGATGATATGACTATTTCTGCTTCATCTTCTTGATTTTTTTTTTAATCTAAATTTAAATTTAAATTTAAATTTTATCGGGCTAGCCTGGCAATAAAGCATAAAAATAAATACATAAAATACAAATTGTTTAAACGCAAAAGTTGCTGGCCAAGCGGAAAAGTCTTTAAAGCGAAAGACAAAACGGCGCAGTCAAAGCTCTTCGGTGCTGCTCAGTGGCAGCCAATTAGGCCAAAAACAGCAGTCAACGCTGCCGCCGCTGCTGTTGCCGCTGCCACTGCCGCACCCTGGCCCTGGCCCTGGCCCTGGCCCAGAGACATGCTCGCTGCGGCAGTGCCAGCCTTGGTCCCAGCTCTGAGTCGGGGCCGCAGCGCTGCCTGGGGCCACACGGGGCAGGTTTTCGGCTCTGGCCGGAGCGGAAGGATACAACAACCAAAAATGTGAGGGGCTCTGTTCGCCAAGTTTATGCATATTAAACAGTTATCCAAGCGCGCCGATTTTGCCCCCGCCTCCCCCGCTCTCGTTCTCTCTCTCTCCTTCTCTCTCTCTCTCTCTCTCTCTCTGCAGGTCTCTTCGTTTGTCGTTTTGCAGACTTGGTCTGCTACAAAAACAAGTGAATCAGTCAAAGTGCGTAGGCCAGAGGGGACAACAGCAGCAGTAGCAGCAGCATCACCGCATGTATGTGTGCGCGCGTGTGTGTGTGTGTGCTGTAAGGGAAATGAGCGCCATGTAAGCGGAAATTTCACATTACAAATTATGCAAATCGCATGCACCCTGATTATTTCGCATTTTATTTTCGTTCGCTATTAGCCGCGCCCCACTTTCCACGTGCATGTGTGTGTCGCGAACTTTTGGCCAGCGCCGCTGAGACAAGCTGCAACAATCTTCAGCATTGCATGCAAATAACATTCAAAGTCTATATAGAACTTATATGTCTACATGTTTCTACGTTTAAATACATAGTATATGTACATGCAAGTGCATCGACATATATATATATCCATATATATCTACATATATATATAAGCACATTTAACTTGTGCATATTTGACATTGCCTTGTTGTCAAGGTCCCATTTCCTGTGGTCCTTGACGCTCTTCCGTTTCCGCTTCTTTCTCCAATTTGAAGGGCTTGGAAATGTTCCATGGCGAAAGTCTGACGTTATCAACAGCAAACTAAGCTGCGGACTGCCTAATACTCTATGCTATATGAAACTCTAATACTCTAAGCTATACTGTATACTCACTTAATGTATGTACGGGAGGTGAGCGAGAGACAGAAAGACAGACAGAGAAAGAGAGAGAGAGAGAGAGCAGTTAGACGTATGTCTAGAGTATTAAAAATCTTAAGCGAAAACTTTTATATTGATTTTTATTCATTATAACTAAGAGCAACTAATGCTGCTTTTTAGATATTGTTTAATCCCCATTGATCTGTAATTCTATTCTATATTCTATTCTAATTGTTTCATTCGCATTGATCTATATGCTATTCTAAGCTTTGCTCAGAGCATTAGAGCTGCAGACATATAAATTTATATTTTAGTTACATGCAAAATTCATTATGTATAGTTAAAATAGTAAAATCAAGTGAGCCAAGTTCGATTACATAATTTTTAAAGTATATACGAAAGTATTTTAGCTACTGCAATCTAAGCTGAACAGATTGTCTCTCTTCGAAGAGCGACGCCTTTAATTGATATTGCTCATTAAATAGAAACATTCTGCCAACTTTTCTCTAAAAGTAACTTATTTCTATCGCCAAGGTCTTCCACGGCAGAGGCCTTAGTTGTTTCTCTTATGTCTCCACACACATTGCTCTGCCGTACTTGACTTGCAGATAGAGAGAGCCGAGTGAGGCATCATTTATTTACTTTGCCCATTAACATATATAAATAAATTTTAAGTTTTTAACTAAATGCGAAATTGATAGCAGAGAAATCCTTACGTATACATTATATAGCAAACCTGAAGTAATAAAAAGTTGTTGCGCACCTTTACAGTCTGTAGCCTTTAAATAGAGAGAGTACAGGCAATTCGTTGAGCTGCGCTTGCTTGTTTTGCTTGTTTTAATGCGCGGCCTTTAGCGGCTGTTGTCATAAAAATCTGTTTGTGTGTGTGTGTGTGTGTGTGTGTGTGTGTGTGTGTGGGAGGCACAGGGTATGGCTGGGTGCCAGCATGCCTGCTTCAAATCGAAATTGGAATGATGCGAGCGCTGCTTTTATTGAGCCCAATTTAATTTGATACATACTTAAATATATACAGACATGCATAAAGAGACACACACACACACACACACACACATGCAGACACACATGCACACACACACATATATCCCTGCATGCTTAATCGACTTCATGCATGCACGTACTCAATGTTAATCTGCGCGTGTGTATGTAGTACCTATATTGGCTTTTATTATTGTTTTTTACACCCCGAGACCATTAAACAAAGCAAAAACAAGAAACGAAAAGGAATAAGGACTTTTTAAAATTGTTGCATGTGGATAACGGTCAATAAAGTCGTGCATATATATACACACACATATATATATATATATATATATATATATAATGTATTTTGGTATCGAGACTACGCTCGATGTAGAGACTACAGGCTCCTCGTTCCACATGCGCCGCAGCTGCTTTAGCTAATACTTCAACTGACTCAATTATGGACTTTAAAGCCGTTAGCGCGTTTTCGAGCAGAAATTACAGCAAACTGTTTCGCCTGCACTCAATGCACAGCTGTGCAAACAAGCGCATACACGAAAATTGCGTATGCGCCACGTGTGCCCGCCGGCCACGGCAAAATGATAGCTCAACTGCGTTGGCTGTGTGGCATATTTGCATTGGCCACAAGCAACTTGCCACGCCCCTGCCTCCAAATCGTGGCACACCACACAAAAACACGCACAGTCTGCCCCAGCCCCAGCCAAATTGGCGCATTTGCATTGCCATTAAAAGCTGTTCGAGCCGTTCGCTAATGAGCGCCTCGCATCTTTGATTCTAATAGAGCTACTCAGAGTGTGTGTGTGTGTGTGTGTGTGTATGAGAGAGAGAGAGTGGAATAGAGATCTATTAAAGTGATGCAGCTACTTCAGGTGCACAGCGCACACTGTTTCGGCTTACAGCAGCCTTGCTGCACAAGCTCAAGTCCAAAGTCCACCTCTCAAAACATATTTTCCAATGATATTTTCTCAGAAGCAGCTGTCAAAATCTAAGCAGCGCTGATATAGCAATAGCAACTGCAAATTCCCTATACTTATGGTGTCTACACACTGCCAGCTGCTCTTTGACTTTCTGTTCCTTGTCCATTCTGAAGATGTGGTCACGCAAGCTCAGGTGAAGTATATCCGGGTCGACTTGACTCCACTTCGATGATCTCCCACGTTATATTGCCAAAGTCCATGATCCGCATTTACGTCGAGTCGTTTTAGTCAGCTTTGCCTGTTCGTAGGCAAACGCTCTTGCACATTGGAAGTTTTTTCTTTCAAATTTGCATCGAGTCAAGTAGTTTTGCTTGCTCTAACTTGTTATTTAACGTTTACCCCAACTTTGAGCGCACTTTCCCTAATCGGCTTACAGACGAAAACGGGGCGTATTAGCACTTGCTGGGCACTTAAAACAATTTGGCTTCAAGCTTCAGTTTGGGCTAAGAAAACCTATAAAGAAACTCAATTTTGATTCGCAGTGTTCGCTTAGTAGTCTCTGAGTCGAGCATGCTGCAGTCGGTCAGTGCCGATTGTTACATTCTCACCTGCTCTTACTTTGCGCAGCTCTAGCTTTGTCGTGGTCTCCGCACACGGCTGTCACATTAATACTTTTTGAAATTGCAATTTAACTTTTATAGTAAGCAGACAGCGCCCATGGCGCTTTGTCCGGAACGAGTAAAAAATACACAGAGAGAAAATTAAAAAAAAAAGAAAAAAATGAAAAAAATGAAAAAAATCCTGCAAAAAATACAACAATATCTACGTCAGCTGGCTCCGCTCTGCACTGCTCCACTTCATACTGCCGACACTGGCTCGGCCAACTCTCCGAATGGCTTTGAGCAAATCTACTGGCAAATGCGGCAGTCAGACGGTTGGACGGCCGGACGGTCGGACGGCGTGTCCAAAAGGTTCGCGTGTGTGGGTCCTGTGTGGGACCAATTCAGCGCTGCCGCTGACTATTTGCAGCTTATCAATGCCGGGGCAAGGTCCGGCAGCGGCCCGCACAATACATAAAATAACTCAACAGTTGCCAGCACAAAAGGCAGACGGAAGCGCGTGTATGTGTGTGTGTGTGTGTGTGTTTGCGCGTGTGTGGGTGAGGATATGAGATAGTTATTGAAAACTTTCCCAGTTGGTGCAATTTTTTTCAACTATCTTTTTCCTCAGTTCGGCTGGGATTTGCGAAGCTGAACTGTGCAAAAATTAAAACCCTTCGCCCATGCTGAGCGGAGAATTGTTGCAAAATAGATTTTTATTCGTTTCACACTCCGTCACATTGCATGGAGATGCGGTGTGGCGTGGCGTGGCGTGGCTTGGTATGGCGTGGCGCTGCCAACAAAAATTGTGTGCTGTAAATTACGTAAACCGTTTACACAGCTGCCCGGCCAAAATTGAAAAGAAATGAAGATTGAAAACCAGCGACGAGAACGTGAAAACAGTTAACCAACAACAACAACAACAACAACAACAGCAGCAGCAGCAACAGCAGCAACAACAGCAGCAACAAACACTCCAGTGACGATGATGAGGTAAATGAATGTCAGCTTAGTGGAAAAGCATTTTGTGGCGACAAAATGGAGGCGCCGCCATTTGCCAGTCTGTGCGCAGAGCGTCACACGAACGAAATTTCAAATGCAGCCGTCAAGCCACTGCAGATGTTAAGGACATTAAATTTTATAGCCCGACAGATGAGATTATAACAAAGAAGCATGCCGCAAACTGTTCGGATATTAATCTGAGCCATGCAACTACTACTATGTGTCCGACCGCATGACAAAGTTTTCGGACACAATTACGAGACACTCAACTTTTCGCAACTGGCATTCTTTTGGCTAGCCATTGTCAAGCGTGTGCATATTACCAATTAGTATATGGCAAAAGTTTCGCACTGAATGATCTACTCATGTCCTTCTCTGTCCACTGAGCTGCAGTAATGTTCTATTCGAGTCGGGTTTCCTCTGACCAAACTGATCAGAAATTCAAAAAAAAAAAAAAAAAAAAAAACGAAGTTAGACTGGGAGACTAGGAGATAACCTGAAACCAGAGCTGCTATTTCATTCATACTACTAATAATTTTTACACACATACAGACACACATACACACACACACACACACACACACACTGCTGTGCAGCGATTGCGCTTAGGTTGCACTTTGTGCTTTGCTATGTTGACTTGATTGTTGAATAACTTTTCTTCTAGGCAGACTGTCTTAATCAAATTTTCAGAGCATGACAATGACATCCAGATGAGTGTGTTTACTTAAGCACAAGTCTCTTGTATTCGAAATTCCTTAAGAAATGGTGGTGAAAGGGAGGAGGTGTCCAACATCCGATATACAAAGTCTGTGTATTCATCACAGGAAACTATAAAGATCTTTTGTGACAACATAAAAAAGAAATCAAATTATATTTTTTTATCAATTATAAGGAAATGGAATATATATTCAAAATTGTAAGTCTCTAGCTATTATGGCGCACGCGATCTCTGCAGTCACTCGGACTTATAAGATAGCTAGATCGACTCAGGTCTGCTACGCCTGCTTTTGCCTATTCAAATCATTTCAACAAAGCCAATATACCCATGGGTTCAGGCACATATTTCTTCTATAGATTGGCAGGAGTGATGAAGTGATAGATCTATTGATGTACTTACCAATCTATAGAACAGCCCTGAGACCACTGAAAATGGAAGTTCTGGATAAAAAAGTTTTCATGCATCATTCAGATTTGTTTGTACAATACTAAAATATATCACATATCATGAATCCTAGTCAAAGTCGTATATAAAATAAACATCCTGTACTACAATATTCATATTTATGTGAGAGCAAATTTTATGTTTTAATTCTTTTGAATGAAGTCTTTATTTTAATATGAGCGAATTCAAATTTCTTGCTTATGAAATTCATCTATTCACAAGATTCTTCTCTAACAACCCAATAAAAAATCTAAAGAATCACACATATATATATATATATATATATATATATATATATGTATATATATATATATGTATACAGCCAACAATGTCAGTCAAAACTTAACATTTATTTCATGTTGAGATGGCTGAAACACTCTCAAGGCCTCGCAATTCGCGTTTTCGTAGCTCCAACTGTGGCAGGACTTGGGAAAAAAAGAAACATCGTCATATTTTTTAATGTTGCTGCCCCGTTGCTTCTGTTGCTGTTCAGGCTTCAGTGCAGGGCAGAATGAAGTTTTTAATAAAACCTGACAGCTTCTGAAGCTGGAAATAATGTCAGGCAGCAGCCCAACAACAGCAACAACAACAGGAAGAGCGACAAGGAAATAGAATAATGAATACGCCGTTATTTCGCTGGCCTCCCCCAGCTATAGCCATGGTGAGCCGTATTTAAACAGCGGCACCTGTCATTTACATAAGCATACTTCAAGAAACCTAAAGATATTAAAAGTCATATACCCTGTGCAAACGTGACTATCGAATACTCT
The DNA here is from genome assembly GCA_035045945.1 of Drosophila anceps. Taxonomy (NCBI): domain Eukaryota; kingdom Metazoa; phylum Arthropoda; class Insecta; order Diptera; family Drosophilidae; genus Drosophila; species Drosophila anceps. Next base: position 3,872,481 of record JAWNON010000053.1, read on the forward strand.
TTACACTCTTCTTCTACTTGAAGATAAGTCTGAGCTCTGCATCGATATATAGATATATGTATCTATATTCTGTAACACAATGCGCATAGCCAATGTATCAGTTATTAGCCTTGGTTATAGACGCCAAACTTATCGATATTAAGCATTTGAGTGGGGCTGGTTATAGACGCCAAACTTATCGATATTAAGCATTTGAGTGGGGCTGAGTTATCGATAACTTCAATTGTATTGCATCTCTATCTCTATATCTATATCTATCTCTAACTCGATCTCTATAGCTATATCTAGAACATCTTAGAATGGATTTATTAACTCCTTCGACTCTTATACCCTATCAAGCCCATCCCTAAAAGCTACATCAACATATCAAAGAGCCTAAAATCCACTTGATTCAATGCATTGAAGCCAATTAAAATGAAACTTTTTTAATTACGAAAGTTGATAGAGGAAGCAACAGCAACAGGCTTGCGAGCTGAGCACCAACTTGACTCAACTTGGCTCAAGATCAATGTCTTCACAATTGCTTCGCAATATATTATAATGTTAGGTGTGTGTGTGTGTGTGTGTGTGTGTGTGTGTGTGTGTGGGAGCGCTTAGGCCATGCCGAATGCAAATGTGCTCGTTAATATATACAAATAAACGCCACCTGGTCCAGGCAATTGAGATCCAGTGTGCGTTGGCATAGGGCGGTTATTATAAATTGAAATTATAAAGCGGTCCCATCTCCAGGGACTGCCCATCTTTTGTTTCCTACAATGTGAATTGTGCCTCTAATGTGTTATCGTGTGTGCGTGCGCACACAATATGCCTCCAATACACACCTACACACATACATACATACATACATAGATATACTATAATATTTATATATAGCAAAAGTCCGACGTGGAGCGAAAACTTTTTGTTCTTTGCTGTTGAATTTTAAATGGGCTTCGGCCGCGGGCGTTGCCACAAATGTAGTTACTTGAAATCCGTCTATTTGGCTTTGCCTCGTTTTATTTGCCTTTGTTTCGTTGCGTTTCATTTCGATTTGTGAAGTTTTTATATCCAGCACCCATTGCAAATGACTTGAAATTGGGTATGATGGCATCATAAGTGCATAAGTGATACAGATCACACGCAGACTGAGCGAGGCTGAGAGTATTATACTACTATATGTGTTATTTTTTGTATGAAATGTTATCGAGCTTTGTGAAGACATTGACTGTATATTCCAAATCAGTTCAAGTTTGTTTGGCACACGTAAGCCAAGCATAGGTGTAGGGTCAACTAACTTATAGGGTAGCACAGTTAGCTCACCTGGTTGGCTCTTGCTTGTTATCTGTTCACCTCAGCTGGCGGCCTAAGGGCGCTGAATACAAAAGTTATCCAAAGTAATTTTACAATCACGAAGCTGATATTTATTTCACTTTTTTATAGTCTTCTCATTCTTTATGATTGAAAGCTATAATATAGTCGAAGAGCTCAACTGTGATCCAGCTGCATGGCTGACTGCCGCTTTATCACATAGTTTTTCATTGATTTCTCACGACTCTAGACTGTTATAAGAGCAGAGTAACCGAGCTAAAGACTTTCCCTACCCAGTACTGCTATGCCTCATTCAGCATGCAAACACGCTCTACACTTTATACTGGTTGTAAAAGGCATATACACACACACACACAAACACACACACAAACACACACACACACACACACACACACATGTGTACACATACATATGGAGAGCAATTAATTTAATGGCATTTTGTAATATTTATTAGTCGAACGTTTAAAAATATTCCGCTTGAACAGTTTTTCACATTCGACGATGAGCAGCGAGCTGCCGCAAATTTGTTGTCAACATCATCCATCAAATGACTTCGAGTATCTGTAACCAGATGAATGTGTGTGTGTGTGTGTGTGTGTTTGTTTGTTTGTGAATGTGCGAATGCATGCTATGTATGTGTGTAGGTGTCGCGTTTCACGCAGATCTGCTAGAGATACTTACACAATCACTTATGTACGTTAATATGTACTTTGCGACTGCAGAAAGGAAAGCAAAAACTATGTACATTATCCAATGTGAAGAAAGCAAATATATCAAAAAATATATATTAAAATGTACAAGTTGATATTTAACCGGATATAGACAATATAGAAATATATATATGTATTAAGTAGCATCACTTTTTAAGTTGCCATCACACCTGCGCAGGTGGTGTAATGGAGCTGCAGCTTGTCACATTGGAGATGAATGCAAAGCTGCACTTCTGAAGGATTTTCTACAATTTGCGACAGCTTCAAGTCGTATTCCCAGAATTATTCAAACAGTCAGCAATGTGAAGCAGTGGCTTAGCGACCAACATACTCGGCGGACATAAAACTTGTTGAGAACATTATTGGGAATCTTTTTCTAGGTGAGTTTTGCGTAGGTGGCAGATAAGTAGACCGCTCTAGGACTTTAGTTGCAGCAATTAAAAATTACTGATCAACAGTTTCACTTAGTCAAATTGAACAAGAAGTCAGTGCTTTAGCCAGGCGTATGCTGGATATTAAAAGGATTGAGGATCGAGAGCATACTAAATACTAAACAATACACAAATTGTGTTCATTGTGTCAGACGTAACACATAGCTGCATTGAGTAAACAAATACCGCTGGTGCCCACAGGGTCAAGTCAATTCAACTGTCTCAAAAGTGAATGGACATAAGAAATGATGCATAAGAATCAATAAATTATACAGATCTCTATTATATTATTTCCCTATTACTTATAGATTATTATATTATACATACACGAGGCCTGACGTTCCTTGGAGAAACTTAAGCTATAGGTACAGCGATAGTCTACTTTTAATGAAACTGTACTTTTAAGACTCTAGCTTTAGTTTTACTCAAATTGGCATGTCCCCAATGCGCATTGCTATATATATATATCCATATTGCTATAAAATATCCAACGTAACCAAAAACTCCTTGCAAATGATAAAAGTATATGCTTCAAATTGAAAGTTGCACATGGAATTCGTGAAATGATAGAAAGGCATCTTCAGGCAATTGTTCATGTTGGAGAGCTTTGAACTTTGGCCGGAAGCTGGTCCAAGCCATCGTTCAAGGCGATGAGTGCTTGGCGACGTACGCACAGCACGTCTGCCATGTTGGCCAAATCAAAGAAGTTAAATTGAATTAGATGTTGCTTAAAGTTAAAGACCGGACAAAGTCAACGGCTGCTTTGGTATCCTTTAAGCCGGCAGGACTTTTGCATTGTCTATTTGCTTAGCTTGTTTCAATTTTGGGCTACGCAAGCAGCACTTACTGAGCGCTGTGCGTGTACTTTTGTGCGTGAGTGTATGCAGGCAGGAAGCAAAACAATTCGGCGACAGCTGCAAATGAATACGGAAAATAATTTCAAGATGATAACTGAGGCAAACATTTAGCGCCTGTGCAGTTCTTTGAAATTTGCTGCTTATGACACGCCTCGCGCCGCCACGCCCACACCTAAATTGCTGTTGCTTGGCTTAATTTTCAACTTCCAGTTTTTATCTGCGATGTTTTTCATTAGATTTTACTTTTATTTTGTTTTTTTTTTTTTTTTGTTTTTGTCCTGCTGCGTAAAGCAGCCGTTGCAGCCCTCAGCGAGCGGTGGAGTGGGACGCTGAGGCGCTGCGTCCTGCAGAAAGTTGTCTGACAAATTAGGTAGAAAAACAGAAAAATATATATATATATAAATATGTATATAAAAGTATATGTGTACGCACACACACACAAACACACACACACACAGTTTAATTGATGAGGATAAGGGATGTAAAGTGAGTTGTTTGCGTGTCAGTTGCTTGACTATTTCATCTTGAAGTGCGCACTTCACTCGAGTAATTTGCCTCAACACACGCACCCACACACACACACACACACACACACAAAGAGACGAGCACACACACAGCAGCAGCACAGTGGCTGCCATTTAGATACACACGCACGTGCTTAGATGTGCTGACATTTAGATTGAAAAACGAGACCCAAAAGCGAAGGCAACATATAATCGAAAAATGCCAGACGTAATAATACAAAGCAATGTTTTCATACGACTGCCGCCAGAGGGCGTTGCAGGTGCGCGTTTAGTGTATATATATTTATATACATATATATATATATATATATATATATATATATATATATATATATATGTGTGTGTGTGTGTATGTATGCCGCTGTGAGTGCGTGTGGCAAGTGAAGTGAATTGAAGCGTATGCTAAATTTTTATTGAAGTGCATACAAACAAACTGGCTCCAAGGCAAAGGCAAAGGCAAAGGTAAAGGCAAAGGCAAAGGCACGACCAAAGGCAGTTTCACTGGCAACGGTAAAGGCTGTAGCAACGACAACGACAGCGGCAACGGCAACGGCAACGGCAACGGACCGTCGCACTGTTGACAGTGTCGACGCTTTTTTGGGTTAGGCCAACGTCTCACTGCGCGCTGGTAATTTTCCTGTGTCGCAGCAGCAAGAGCAAAGAAAATAAAAGCGAATTTTACCGGGAAGCAGCTGACTTAAACACAATTTAAAACGTTGCCAAAGATCGAGCAGCTATGCACTGCCAGCCAGCCCAGCAGCTGATCGACTTGCGAATACTCTCTATACACGCTTCAAGCAAACAGTTTGTAAATAAAATTAACTAAAGCTGAGACTTCAAGCAAACACTCGAAAGACGTAAACAAATGAAGTGTTGCGGCAGCTTTAGGTCTACCATTGCCCACTCATGTGTCAGTGCATAAGTGCATCAAAAAGGTGTCGGTGTCTCCTGTTGATCGAGCACTTGCAGGGTATAGGCAGGTCGTGTTGCTGCTGTGAGCGAGGGAAGCAACACAGAAGTTGAGTTCAAACACTCAATCATTTTTACACCCCAGCTACGGCAACAACAGCAAACATTTGTTGTCAATACACACACACACACACCGATACACACACACCGATACACACACACACACACACATACAGTGTTGACAAGGCAGAGGCAATACAATAATAACAAAGCAGCAACCACCCGCAACAACAACAGGTGCAGTCTACCGTATTTGACTATAAATAAATTTTAAATATTTTTTTGCGAGCTGCTGCAAAGCGTTTGGGCGCCCTCAGCTGAAGAGGGATGGGCGTGGTTGCTGCCGCTAACATATAGCCGTGGCCAATGCCACCAACTAAAACAAAATGGCTGACATTTTTAGCTACCTGGAAATATGTTGTGAGTGAGTGTGAGTGTGTGTGAGTCTGTATCAGGCGAAATTCTGTAACCTATCGAAAAATAAATTAAAACCAATAAAAACGCGCCACATCCACGAGCAGTGGCTGACCAGTCGATAGATACCCTATAGTCCGTACTGACAGCAATTCAACAAATTCAATTTTCTGTAAACTGTTGCCAACAGCAAAGAAATTCAGTTAAATATCAATATCAAAACGCATTTTTATACTCCCAACGCCAAGCGACCCCATCGCTGTTTGTGTGTGCATCAAAATGTAATTGATTCTTGCTCTGAGTCGGCCAACTCTCGCAGTTAAATACAGTTTTTTTTTTTTTTTTTTGCATGATTAGATTATTGTATCAATTGGGTTAAAGCCACAACAAATTCAGTTATTGGCCAACACTTAAAGGACATCGAGCCACGGGCACCTGGGCGCCTGCCATGAATATTTATTATTAAATTCAAATATATATATATATAAAACATAAATAATGAAAAATCAATACAAAACTTATTTATATACGCATTCGTAAACATTAAGTGCTGAGCCGGACGGGCAACAGCAGCTGCTGCTGCTGCAACGAAACTGTTGAGTAATGGATGCGTATACTTAATATTACATTCAGCTCAGAGTGCGAACAATAGAAGATGATGGAATAGATGGCATGCTCAACAGAACTAAATGCTTTTAGAAGTTGCCTGGAGTATATGATATGCTAGATATACATATATACATATATCTCCGTGATATACATATGTCCTAATGGCAATGCTTCAAAAGCTTCTATGGGACTTTACAGCTTCACTCACTCACAAGCCGCACGAATGCTGCAGCATAGAATGAGGTTTTAGTCAAGCTTTCCCCGAAATCAATAATACTCTTAAGTCTTTTAAATGGAAGTACCAGCAGGATAACGCACCTAAGCACACAGCCAGCATCGTTAAGGTTGAGCGTGGATTGAACGCCAAAGCGTGTCTGTACCAACTTGGCCAGCACACTCGCCCGACTTCAAATATAATAGAAAATGTGTGTGTTTGTTTGCTATGCAAAGTCTATGAATCAAGAAGGCAACGCAGTCACTGAATAACATAGTAAATTATATGATTGGATGTACAAGGTCATACTTAACCATGGCAGGCACAAAACTTTACTTTTTTTTTCTAAAATAAGTTTAGAATTGAATAAATTAAAGCTAAAATTATGTGGGCACTGTTTTGAGTGCAATTTCTATATGAGTGTGCTGCTCTATTGAAGCAAAAATATATATATATAAATTTTAAATTTCATTAAAACTCTATTCAAATATTGCCTACCAAGTTAAGCTGCTGACTCTCAGTTAGTGCTGTGAAAAATTTTAATAACTTTGAATTGACAAAAATATTAATTTGACTTGTTTTTTTTTTCTGCTGGGCTGATATTCAGCTTTAAGCACAGGCAGCATGTGAGGAAGCAGTGGGCGGTGTTGTATAGAAATAAATATATATAAATAATAATATAAATAAATGTAAATAAATTCTATAATATAATGAACAATACTCATGTCAGCACATGTTGGTTATAGCTCATTTATGATATCTTTACTGCTAGCATAACTAGCATCAACTGTCCGGCTCTATATCAGGAAGGATTGAAAGGATTGTTTTTGAACAAAAAGTCGATTCATGGAGCAACGTTTTCGCCTCTCGGACACAATTTCGAGCATGAACATGGAACGTCAAAACGATCGCGCAGATGGACATACGAAAGACAGTTGTGCCCTGCGCTCCAGTTAGACGCCGTGGAAGACCACGACAATGAAGATAGGTTATTAGTGAAGAATTGTAAGTAAATAGAGTCGCTCTTCGCAGCAATGATCGATTCAACATATCTTTATCAGTTTTACAATGTAGCAAACATTGAAGGCTTTACACAGCTTTATGCCTTTCTGATACTAACTAAACATCAACTAACATAAACGTCACACATTTTGTGGGCAATTTAAATTTCTCGTTAATCAACTGGTTAATAGGTAATGAGTTTAAGGCCAACAAAGTTTGATGAAGCTCAGCAAATAGAACTGAGACTATATTTTAACTTTTGCTGATGCAAATCTGATACTTAAGCGTGAATAGCCATATTCATGCTAGGCTTACGAGGTGTTCTAACCAAGAAAGAATTTCATAGCCCGAACCCTTTTTACATATTGTTTATCAAAGCTATCCTCAAGATATCTGAAAGCACTCGCCTTCAGCTCGAAAAGCCTTTCAAAACTTTTGAAAAATCTGTATCTGGCGCCAAGCTAATGCTATATCAACTTAGCTTTTGCCTCCTCCTTCGGCCAGTTTCTCTTAGGCAAAGAAGAAGTTATTTCAGAGCTATTTTGAGCTAAGTATATCGAAGATACAGATTCAGATATGTTTATCTAAGGCATTCAGTTCAGCTTCAGTTGCTCAGTCTGTGCACATCTTGTTAGTTAAGTAATTTGGACTTGCAGTCACTTCATTAGCTTTAACCAGGCGGATTACACGCCACGCAGTGCAGCATCTTTGCATTGCTGGGATTGCAATTTTTCTCTTCTGTTCTCATCTGTTGTGTTGTTGTTGTTGTTGTCTTAGTGCATTCAACTGAATTGAATAAAATTGCAATTTGATTGACATATTCAATGAAACGAGTCGACAATGGCAAATGGCTGGCCTCACTCAATGAGCGCACCTGACAGCCCTGGCCAGACGAGCCAACATACGACGAACACAGAGACTAAACTAAATATGCGTTTCCACTGAAACAACAAATATTTGTGGATTGGAAGCAGCTGCTGCTTGGCCAGAATGCCTGCAAATGTTCACCACACGAATGATTGCTTCTGTTTTAAGATATTTGCAGAACTAATTTGGACTTGGGATTCACGCTATAGCAAAGATGAAATTAAATATTCAGTTTGGAGCCGAGTTCCATACGGAAAGCCAACTGATTTGCATTTGAGCTGCCTGTTTGTTTGTTTGTTTGTTTGTTTGTTTGTTTGTATTCTGACCATTTTAATTGAATGAATATTAAAGTTTGTGCATTATTCATGTTATTTATGCTTCCGCTTGGGCATCGTCAATGCCACAACTGAGCAAAGCAAATCAGCTACAACAACATGTCTCTAATAAGTGCGGTCAATGTAATTTACAAATTGCCAGCTGGACAAACAACATCCCGCCAGAGCTAAGCTTAAGGCCTGCACCAAGACTTTTCTCAATGCATAAGTTTCGATTGTTAAATGATTCCATCAAAATATGTGAAAACTCATTCGATTTAAGTAACATTTATATTGGATTGCCTTAGAATTGAGTGGTACAGTCTCTCTCTCTCTCTCTCTCTTTCTCTCTCTCTCTCGCTCTCTCTTTAATAAAGCGTTCGGTATTAAAGAAGAATCAACTCACGTTGTGTCAACAAATAAACAATTTGCATTGTTGTGACAATGTCGTGTGACTTCTATGAGCCATTCCAATATCAACAGTTGTGTGTATATGTGTGTGTGTGGGCGTGTGTGTGTGGGCGTGTGTGCGAGTGCTCTGTGTCGCGTTTGTGCTCACTTCGACATTGTGTAGATAGCTGGCGACCTTGCACACACACACACACATTCACACACACATTCACACACACACACACACACACACAAGTGCTGGTGAGTGTCAGCCAAGCGTTCTAGAGCACACCCTTTTCGACACTTTTCAACACTTATGGCGCATAGTTCAAGTGCACACCCACACCCACACCCACACACACACACACCCACACACACACACTCAAACAAAGACGCACATGCAACAGATATAGCAGAACTGTTTGTGCACATGCTAGAGAAACAAACGTACATCTTTAAATAGACAACATTACGCTCCAGCTGCGCTCCCTTACATTTTGTGTGGCTTTGTTGCTTTAGCTGTTTTTTTTCTGAGCACTTAATGGCTTTGCGTCCTGCCACAAACACTTATTCATTAATGTCGCCAGCTGCCCAACAGCCGTCTGGCCTCGAGGCTCACTCGACTTTTCTTGTCACGTGGAGCGCACCTCTATCCGCATCATCATATTTGCTAATATCACGAATTTCCCACTGAGCATGCCATGACCAAATGAGATCATAGCCAACAAATGTTGGCAACTTAGCGTGGCACTGCTTCGTCCTTAATCGAAATGCCGCGGCTATTGGAGTCCATTTAAGCAGCTCAAACTGAACTAGGGAAACTCTTTTCATTTGGAAACTTTACGCAACTTCAGCCATTTACATTTGTACACTGCGCGTCATCAGGATAGCGCAGCGCTTCGCTACTCCTGGACTAACTGGAGACTAAGAGCTGACAGACGTAGCAAAACTATTATTTATATCTTTGAAAACTACGAATTCAGCAGAAAAAAACTTATTGACAGTTATGAGTAGGACAGAAAGGCAAAATACTTGCTGAGAAAACCAACTAATTCGCGCTACTTCTCTCCAGGTGTTCAGATAAGAACTGGTCTTAAGGCGAGCTTTTCAAAGGTTTAAGTATTCATTTGGAAGCATAAAGCAAAACTAGCTTGAAGTCTACTCTTAACTAGCTTGAAACTGGAATAAAAAAAAACAAAGCATTACAATTGATGACTTCAAATATCCTTGAACAGTGCTTTAAAGCAAAGGTAACGAGACAGAGAGAGAGAGAGAGAGAGAGAGAGAGAGGCGCAGAGAAGAGCGGGCGAGCCGAAAATTAAACTTTCGCTCATAAAAACTTTGAAGCGCACTTTTTCCGCGGAAATAGTTTCCGAAACTTTTTCCATTTACATTTCACACAGATCTTTAAGACCGAGTTTAGATTAGCTTCAAAGTTGCGCTTGCCACAAATTTGCCACTTAACAAGCACACGCACACGCACGTCTAAGCTAACTCTTGACTTTAGCTAGCTCGTCCTGGCTTTTCAATTATATGCCATAAAGCAGCTGCAGGGCTATCGAAACATATGCAGGACGAGAGACAGAGAGAGAGAGAGAGAGAGAGAGAGAGGGAGAGCGAGAGAGCGACCAAATTGTTGTGCGACTTCTTGTCGGGCTGTTGTCGAACAGATTTGCATGGCAGCTGCTGGCAGGACGGCGGGCGGCTGGAAGCAAGGCAACTTTGAAGAGTTCGAGCTAATAAAAATGGCTTGGCTCGAGCTGCATTTGGGAATGGCTCCGCCGGGGCCTGAGTCGCAACAAAGGGTGCGTTGCAATATGAAATGCATTTTGCGCCAATTGCCAAGCAGCTGAGGCATCCGAAGCCACACTTAGCCATGAGCCATACCCCTGCGTAGGCCCACGACAAGTTTGCCGTGCTGTTCCCCGAGGCAAGCCAATCAATGCAGTGGAATGCAATGATTGCCACGCACACGCACACACACACACACACAGGAGGAGAAGCAATGGCAGCTTGCTAAAGTACGCACTGAAAGTTTTCGCAAACAAGCAGCTAGTTTATATTTGCAGAACCTTGATTTGGATTTCGATTTTGATTTTGATTTTGATTTTCATTTTGATTTTGTGGTACACGTGCCAGCGTAATACAAAGCAGAGGCTGGGTCAACCATACCAAAAGCAATTTGAATCATTGTTCGCTATGCCACACATCCACACACAGACAAACAACAAAGCAACAAAATAGGCAAAGAAACAAGCAAGAATAAGAACAACAAATAGAGCTGCTCGAGTGTTTGACCAGAAGCTGTGAAGAGCCCATAAATGAAAGTTGCTGTCGGATGTGCAAATAAAGTGGAACAGCTGCTGCCACAGCTCTTTAAGGCTGCAGCCATATTTCAATCATTCATTGCTGCATTTACTGTACCTTTTGGCTATATTATTTTTATCGAACGGAGTCTTTAGCTCGCAATTTACATTTTAATATTTGATGTGGAAATTCTCAACTAGCTTTTATACAATTCTAAGCATTTGCAGTTCGCTTGCTCGTTGAGTTGGCAATGTTAGACATTCATTCGGAGAACGTCACAAAGAGATTTCGATATTAGCAGATCTTGGGTAAATATCCATGCAGTTGCCTGGAATTCAAAGCCGAGACGTCCTTGTGCCGTTATCTCAATGACTTTAATACGTTAAGGCCTTAGCTCAAGTATTTGCTATCGTTGCGAAACTAACTTAAGTATTTTTGCTTTCTTATTTTTTGTATACGATTTCTTCATAATAGTTAAACAGTTTTTGATTTGATGTGCATTCTCAGTACAAAATGCCCTCTCACTACGCAGTTGCTTGCCATCGACCAGCTTCTTTTGTCGCATCCCAAACTGACTACAGCTCGCCAAGAGTTGCAAGGCGTAGATGAAACCCTAGACGAAACCTAGACGAAACCCTAGCCGAACTCTGCCACAAGATGGAAACAGATCTGTTGAGCTGCCGAGATTATTTGTGTTGCTTTGAGTTGATGAAAAGCATCTAGAGACATTTTATGTTCACTTTGTTTTCCTATTGAGCTAACAAAACTCTTATGTTAACTGCGATCAGGCTACTGTGACTTTCGCGCTGTCCGCTACTATTTTTATGAACAGTGCAGCCCAACTGAATAAATTTTCAATTTCTTTTTAAATTTGAAGACTAAAAGCTATTTTTTTTTCATTATTTAGTATTCCTATTGATATCAAGTATACGCCTTGGTAAAGAACTGTTATGTTTTTCAATTTCACTAAACACAACTGTTCATCAGTTACTTTTAATTGCTTCAACTAAGGTCTGAGAATGATCCAACTGTGTTTTACTTTCTCCTAGCAAAAATATATGAAGAAGGAACCTATTCAGTTAAACGGGACTGCATGTAGACAATTTTCAGAGCTGTTGACCGATACGAAGCTGCTCTATTCAAACGATGAACTAATTCTAATGTGCTCGAGCTATGAGCGCCGGCTCAGCATGATCAAAGCGATGCGCTGTGAGAACGAAAGAGGCAAGAATAGAGATGAAAGCAGCACGACTGACCGCAATCTCTTTGCAATATAGAAGTCTCCTTTGACTGTAGGTCTTTTAGGCAAACTGACGCTGTTAGATGAAGAATGCTTAACGTAGTGGACGCAGCAAAGACGCTCTTAAAATAGCTATAAAGATTGCCTGTTTTGTTGGCATATGGAACATAAGTAAGCCTAAGCGCTGTCTCTCTCTCTCTCTCTCTCTCTCTCCCTCTCCCTTTCTCTGTCATATTTATAGTAATAATTGATTTTATGTAAAGTGCTTGAAATAAAATCTAAGTTTCCTAGTCAGGATTGCTTGACTGGATCAGTCAGTTTTCTGTCTGTTCCTTAACTTTTCAAACCTTTAAAGCTACACACATACATAGCATATATCAAGACTAAACTGATTCTAGAGCCAACTAAACTTGGAATTTAAGATATTTTATTTATAAATTTCGATTCTGGCCAAGTAGTAACTACTTGAGTTAGAGACTATAGAAGACTATGCAAGAAAAAGTCATTGGAATTAGGCCTGGGATGGCATCATCATTAATTTGTTCTTTCTGACCCACAATTTGAAACAGATTCTTGGCTTGATTTTTTGGATTAGCCAAAAGTCAAAGACGTTCAAGCCAAGAAAGTACTGAACATATGTAATTGAGGCCAATGAGTAAATCGAAGATCGAATATGGTAATCTGTGGCTATTCAACGGCTATTCACGTTACTTGCGACACGATAAGTAGAGATATATTTTGTGAAATTGCCATGAACAGTTCAAATATAATTGTCAATTATGCACCCAAAATGCAGTTCGCTTTGTGGTTCGAAAAAAAAAAAAAACAAATATGAAACTATAAGCTGCGGTTCCAAAGTCAATAAACGAATATGAGCTGGATTTCAGCATAATTGGCCAAAATATTATGGCTTTATTATATTTTTGCAATAAATATCTGTGGTACAGTGAAAACTCAGAGCACGACTTTGTAAATGTCATTTAACACAAGCTATTGATTTTCGCACTTTGTGGCCAGGTGAGCGTTGGGTGAGTGTTGGGCGTGGCCTGTTGATTGAGGTGAGCTTGAGTTGAGCTTCAGTTTCAAGCTTTAATGGCCGCGAACAGTTGCTTCGCCAGGGAAATATGTATTGCACAGCACCAATATAATATATACATATATATAAAAAAAAAACACACACACACACAAGCATCCATCTAGCAGATACCCAGCACTTGTTCACGTGTCTCTCTATACGCCGTCGACAATTGTCCTTGGAGCCAGCTGCCAGTTAAATATATTTGAATAAATACTTTATGCCCACCTCTTGCGCCACAGCGTGCAGGGTATGAACGGCAAACAGTACTGTATCCTTTGACAATTGTCAACTGTAAATGATATTTTTACTCTGCGGCTGCGGCTGCAACTGCTGCTGATGCTGCTGCTGCTGCTGCCGCCACCTATAAAAATGCGGCAAATACAGACTGTATGCCGTAAATATTGGCACGCTTTGCATGGCCATTTCCGCCAGCGGCTTTTGCTATGTGTGTGTGGCTGTGGCTAAGGGTGCGGGCTTTGTAAGCATATGCGTATATGTGCGTGTGTGTGTGTGTGTGTGGTTGAATCTGTATGTGCGCCTGGCTGCCTGTTGCCTGTTGCCTGTTGGCCCTGTTTGAACACCCTGCGCTCTGGCACTGGCTCACTTAACTTTCGAATTGTTTTTGCTGGCTCTTGTTGATGCCACTTCGAGCGTAAAATATTTGGCCAGGCGGCCGAACTGGCTGCCATAACAGCCGCCCAGGGCTAGCAACGGCCAACAGTGTAATTAACGCACACAAAAAAAAACCAGCAAAAAATAAAAATAAAAATAAAAATAAAAATAAAAATAAAAAGGGCAATAATGTGTCAAATTAGACGTGCGCGAAACAACAAGCGCCAAATCATTCAGCTCGACAGCTTAAAGCTGCAGCGACTCATCAAACTAGTTGAAATCGATTGCAACAGTGAATATTCCTAGCTATGAATATATATGTATATATATATATATATATAAAGCATATTTTTCTTATACAGCCCATCTATTGTGACAGCTCTGGCAAACAGTCTCAGCTAAAGAGCTCAATCTACGCAAAGCACAATCAATGTAACCTCAAGTTTTTCCATCTTCCATCTAATTAGCCAAGCATCGAAGTGAAAGAGAAACAAGTCGGCACTACTTGATGCTGCCTGACTTGGAGTTGCGTTTCCACGTTTTCAATACTCCATACTCCATAGCTCGAACCAGTCTAGATCGACTCAGCTTGTCGTCTTGGTCAAGAATATATACATAGAGTGAGGCAACTGCCGGCAAGTTTAGCAAACATCGACATTATGAGCAATTGAATGAATGAATCTGATTCAGAATTTATTAAAGAGTCTGAATCCAAATACTATTTTGAAATTGTAGGAAAGTAGAAGGTAAATAGAGACTTTCAAAGTTGCAAAAAAAAAAATGTATAAAATATGAAAATATTGCAAAGAAAACTATTGCAGAAATAGCAGATGTTTTGGCGCCGTTGAACAGAGTTTTTATTTACAGCATATTCTGTAAATTATTAAAGTTCTGCTCTATCACAATGTAAGAAGAAAGCTTCTTTTTTTTTTTGAGTAATTTTCCATATTTTAAAATCATTTTCAGCTTTAGCTGCGTATAATTAGAAATGCTGTGCGATGCCAGCAAGAGGGCAACGATCTGCTACGATCTGTAAACGTTTATTGAAGACTAAACTCAAAAATGAGCTATGCACCATAGAGTCTGCCAGAGTATGTAAATGCTAACAACAATTGCATTCTCCACAAATACAACTTGCAAGAATTAAACTGCATTAAACGGCGATTTATGGAGAACTCACGAGGAATGCATACGCCAACAGCTGTACTCAACTTAGTCCTTTCCCATTTGGGCTTAACACAATAAAACCAGAAGAAGAAGAAAACAGAAAAACTAAAACTTTCTGTACTCCACTGACAATTTAAAGAAATTTACTAGAAAGATATATATATATATATATATGTATATATTTATATATATATACATACAGACCGGAAAGTATTCGGAAATTCGTTTTCTTCGCAATGCGAGGTTTGGTCCACTATGTCAAACGATTGGCAAAGAGTATTAATTGAACGTTTTGAGGAATTTGCGCGACAAAATCCGTCTCGAACGACCAGTTTTGTGGGCCAACAAATCATGGATTTTACACGATGACAACGCGCCGTGCAAATACCATTGACCAGCCGTCGCCGCATTCGCCTGATTTGGCTCCCTCCGACTCTTTCCTCTTTCCAAAACTAACGCGTTTTGAGCCGATGGAGCACATAAAACAAAATTCGTAACGTGAGCTGTTGGGCATAGCGTGCGGCGCCTATAAGAAGCCTTCGAGGACTGGCCAAGGCGATGGCATATGTGTAGCGTTCAGAAAGGCGCATATTTTGAAACAGATCCCAATAAATATTGATGAAGATTAAAAAATTTGCGTTTTATTCACAATTTGCGGGTTCTTTCCGGTCCCCCAATTCATACTAAATAATCAATAAATAAATAATAATGCGTTTATCTGAAACAACAACAAAAGGTATCTAATGCTGGCTGAACAAGTATTTATTCGCCAAAAACTCAATTCGCACATTTCACAGAAAACTGTGATGAGCTCTGTGAATTCCTCTTAGGGCTTTAAGACTTACTAGTTTATATATTTCGTTTCCAGCAACCTTTCAATTGCGAAAACCTAATAAAATATTTCAAAAGACAACTAAATTCAGTCAATTCGTGTGCGGAGTATGATTAAATAGCGAAAATTCATTGGCTCAAAAGGCAGGCAAATGCTGTTCTCAGCACTTGCAGAGTTCGTCTGCTAAAACGTATCTTAAACGAATCAGCAAACGTTTGGCACACAGATGCTCTTTCAGCCAGCTGGCAGCTGGCATCCAGCACTCATGCCACTGGCTTCGCCTTCAAGTACCTTAGCAAGCTATAATATAATGCCAACTACTTTGTACTGAGGTGCTCTCCAAGCGCACTCCACTAAATTGAACATTTTGTGTTTTTATTTTATTTTATTATTTGTTGCTGTAGTTGCTGCTGCTGTAGCTGCTGCTGCTGCTGCTGCTGCTGCAGTTGCAAGTTGCCAAGTGCCCTATAGGTTTTCAACCTTTAAGTCCCTCTATCTCTATGGGCTAGTTAGAGAGAGAGAGAGAGAGAGCGGGAAGAGATAGTGGTAGAGGGGCCGCGCGCACGCTGCTGACTATTTGAGCAATTCGTCTTTAAATATTTATATCTATTTGGCGAGTGGCTGACGCTGGACCAAATAGAAGTAAGAAATAAAAGTAAAAGTGTTTAATTGATGCCACTGGGCCATTAAAAATGCAAAGTATCCCTAACAAATTCACTTTGTGCTTCAAAGTAATGAAAATGCGAAAGAACTTCGCACATTTCTTTCCCATTTTCATTTTCATTTTCGTTTTTGTTTTTGTTTTTCTCTTTCTATTTGATTATAAAAAGCTAATCTCTCAAAACCATTTGCGCAAGCTTCCAGCTTCAGTTTAAGCATGAGCATGTTGTGCATTGCAAAGTCTCTAAATAGTCAAAGGAAAATACTTCAAAGAAGCCGAAGCATAACTAGAAAATACCCTTTAAATGGCAGATGCCATCACGAGACTTTCAAATGAACTTTCAAAATTAACTATCTAGCCATAAGTGCAATTCGTAGTTAGAGTTTCAATTAGGATGCTCAAAGAGAACTTATTCAAAGGCAAATAAGAAGAGCAAGAAGTTGGCTTCAAAGGAGAATCTTCTTTGCGTGCATGTCACGCGTCATGCGTCATGCGCCAATTGCATTGCAGAGTGGTGGCACAGCTCAAAGACAGAGTCTGCTCATGGCATCTGACTGCTGCCAGTTATTGGCAAGGTATCATGGTGGCCTGCCTACGCGAGATCTCGCTGGCATTATGCAGATGACAGTTCAGATACCAGCCCAGATGCATAACTCTCACATGTTGATAGTCGGCAATGTCATGTGAGGCACGCATTGAGTATTCTCTTGTTTTGGAAAACGTTGCAATCAGCAGTTTAGTCTCTTCAAGCTGTTGTGTTCAAGCTTCAAGCCTCATTCAACACAGTGTCTTATCCTCAGAATGAAAACATCCATTTGAAACATTTGCAATGACTACAGGGTAGATTTAGTATTGCAATGTCATCAAAACGCAAAGCAAGGCGAGTGCACACGCAAATGAAGTGGCATAAATAGTTGAATAAGCTATAAACTATCTTATACCGTGCGTGGTATGTGCCTATCTCTCTCTGTGTGTGTGTGTGTGTGTGTGTGAGTGAGTGTTAAATGACATACTCACACGCAAACGATTTTACGACTTGCTGCAGGTTGACTCGAGTGTTGTTGCATAGCCGAGCTTCTGCGGCGCCTTTAAGTCTTTGAAAAATGCAATGTCAGCGCTTGAAAGTGCTCGAATACACACACACACACACACACACACACACATATAAGTATACACATATTATATGCATAATATATATGTTTTTATATTCATATAGCTCATCTGCAGCAAATGCATTGCCCGAGTCGCAAAATCGTGCAAAGTGTCTGTAAACATTTATTTCAAAAAAGAAATTGTCTGTGCACATTGTTCTCATGCAGCTGCTGAGGTGTGTGCGTGTGTGTGTGTGTGTGTATGAGAATTCCTTTCAGCTTGCAAATGTGCAGGCGTCACATTGTTTATGTTGCTTGTGTGTGAGTTATTGTTGCGAGACATGATACTTTTGTATTTTGTAGCACGCAGCGCATTACAAATGACAGCCGCCTGTCACATACCCATAACAAACATTCTCTCACACACACACACACACACACACACACTACCACACAGACACAGGCTTGCCTATTAGTAAGATAGTTGTTGCTGTTGCCGTATTGTTCCTAGCTGTTCTTGATACCAGGCACACACACACACACATACACACTCACACACAGATACACAGTGCTCGGCATTAGTTAGTCCTTCATGGCCCCGGCTACCGTTGTTGACACATTTTAGCCAAATCGATGGCAGCCAACTGAATTATGGCCACATCCTGGCCAAGCTGTTGACCCAACTGGTTACACATAGCGAAGCAAGCACAAGCCACCAACATCCACCACCACCACCACCACCACCATCCCCATTACCATCTCTCCAAGCTCTTGTCGCTCCTTGTTAGTCGTTATTTAATTATAATTTTTGTATACTCTTCTTGACGCGTGCTATAACCTGAACACGAACTGTAGTCAGCTGAGCAAGTGACGTCTGCTATGCTCCAAAGCATTCATTAAACTAGAATGAAGTGGGAGTAGGTGAACTCCATGAGGTATTGCATCCAAACTTATCTAAGGCGAGTCTTCACTGCTACTGCAACTACTACTATTGATAGTAGTGCATCTAGTCTTCGTGGTTGATTCTTTCATTTGGAACTCTCTTTCGTTCTGCACACAGAAAGCTTACTCAAATTGTGCTGTCATCAATTGGGAACGGGTTGGGAGCTGTGAGAAATACGAGCGAAGGCTATGGATTTTTCGGGTCATTGTTGTTGTTGTTCATGTAATGTTGGTAAAAAAAAAAAAAACAAAAACAAAAAAACAACAGAAAAAAATGCAATTATAATTTCATATTTCAATTAATATAAAAGTGACAAAGAGAGAGACAGAGCGAGATAAAGAGATAGTCAGTCTCTCTCTCTCTCTCTCTCTCTCTCCCTCTCTGTCTACTTGCACATAGCTAACCTTGATTTTGCAGGTAGTTGAAAGCGGACCTAGCTAAATATCTAATAACATCCTTCATCAGAGTTTTTATTGCTTAATTTGAAGACATCACATTACAACACGCTTCACAGCTAGTTACAAAATTGAGTTGAGACTACGTCAATTATTAATTTGCCCAACAATTACTATCAGCTTTTGCGAAAGGCTTTGTGAACCGTTTGGCCCGATAGCCTTATCAACCAACCAGCCAACTAAAAAGTATTGTTAGACAGCTCAAATTTATTAGAATATTTTTATAGAATTCAAAATTATTGCTTAAAGCAAAAAAGTTACAAATGTTTTTAAAAAGTTTTAAAAATAAAAAAAAAAAAAAAAAAATATATATATATATATATATATTAAAAAAAAAATAAAAAGAATGTCTAAAAGCAATAAAAACAAAAAAAAAAAACTATATTAAAAAAAAATATTTAAAAAATTAAAAAAATAAATAATAAATAATAATAATTAAAAATAAAAATTAATAAAATATTTGAACCTAATATTTAAAATAAATTATAAAATATAGAAGTATAAAAAGAATTAAAGCAAAACTTAAGATATATGTAAATTAAAAAAAAAAAATATAATTAAAATAAATATATATATTTAATAATATAATAATAATAATAATAATAAATGAAATATTTATGTCTAATAAATAAAAAAAAAGGTTTTAAAATATATAAATATAAAACAAATAAAATAGACAACAAAATATATATAAAATAAAAAATAAATTAAATACTAAAATATATAAGATACAAAATATATAAGAATAATAATTTAAGTTAAAATATATTTATTTTAAAAATAGAGTAAAATACATAAATAGAATAAATAAAATAAGTTTTAAAATATATAAATATAAAACAAATAAAACAAAATATATTTAAAAAATAATAATTTAAATACTAAAATATATAAGAAATAAAATATATAAGAATAATAAATTAAATTAAAATATAAATTTTTTAAAAATAGAGTAAAATACATTCATAGAATAAATAAAATAAGTTAAAAATATATAAATATAAAACAATTAAAACAAAATATATTTAAAGTAAAAAATAAATTAAATACTAAAATATGTAAGAAATAAAATATATAAGAATAATAAATATATTTGAAAAATAAAATAAATTAAAATATATTTATTTTAAAAATAGAGTAAAATACATAAATAGAATAAATAAAATAAGTTCAATACATAAATATAAACAAATAAAATAAACAAAATATATTTAAAACATAATAATTTAAATAATAAAATATATAAAATACAAAATATATAAGAATAATAAATTAAATAAATAATGGGAATTTTTAAGTGCAGTAAACAAATATTCGAAGCTCGCCGAGTGCTTCTCAGTTTTTGTCTAATTCAATTAGTTCAAGGTCAAGGCCACGGTCACGGTCAAGGTCAAGGTCAAGGTCAAGGTCAAGGTCAACGTAAACACATAACCGCTTGCAGCTGAAAATCTACACTGATTGCAGCGAGCTGCCACTTTGTTATTTTTAATTTGATGGCATCAGCTCGTTAATTGCAACAGCTTTACAACGCCCACTTGGCAGCAAGATGCAAATTTAATTATTACATTATCGCACGCCAATCAAATTTATGAAACTGATGAAGCATGAATGATGGAAACGTTCTTACAACTAGGATAATATCAGATCTGGCAACTGGTCAGCGGCGTATAATATTCAGAGGTTCCATAATGGAATTTGCATAACTCGAACTGAAGCCGCGCTAAAGCTCAAGTTTTCACAGACTGTAAAGAGCACTCAGCACTGCAATGAATGCCAATGTATGTGCATCACTGTGAACTACCTTGCACTCAGTGATCTACGAATGTCTGCTGTAGTAAGGCATATATTTATAAAATGAAGAATTCGACTGGAAAGTTATGCTTCACATAGCAGTGGCCCTTGCTTGGAACTCCTTAAGCCAAATGAACGAGCAATTGATAGCTCAATGTGTGAATAATTTAAGCCATATAAATGATGATGATGATGATGATGATGATGATGCTGATGCTGATAATGATGTTGAGCAGGTCCTCCTTCATTGTCCTAAGCCAACATTAGCTGCTTTGGCAAACAAACCAAATGCTCATGTGCCTGAGGAGATCAGCAGGAATATCATGCCTCAATGCTGGCCGTTTGTAGAGATGCTATTCAGCATAAGAGTTGTATAGTGATGTTGCATAATAACTTGCAATTAAATAAGTTTTAATACTCAAAATGCTAAGTAGTTGCATTCGAGACTGCGCTACGATAGCAAAACTAATGCCCTACCACGAGGTTTCTCGAGTAGCCTGAGCTTGGACTGAACTTGATCGCGTCGCAGACAACTTTTATCATTTTTTACAATAATTTTATATCATAATATCATGTCATACTCCATTCAAATACTACTTTATTCAGTTAACACTGTATTTTAATTTAGCCTAATAGAAAATCAGTTGAGATTTTCAGTTAAAGCTGTCTTAAAGGTAGGCACATATCCTGCGATCATTAGCATGAATATAAGATATATATATATATACATATACAGATATCACACATAGAGAGAGAGAGAGAGCGAGAGAGCGAGAGAGAGCGAGAAAGGTAGTACTGTGAATATTTGCTTATAACAATAGAGTTTATTTGAATTGCGCATACGCCTAGTTAGCCAACCCGTTGTGCTGCCGCCGCTGTTAACGCTCGGCTTTGTAAATCTCGTTGGCAATTGGCATGTGCGCCATGGATACCAGCGTGGGGTGGCAGGCTCAGTGAAATGACTATTTGGCTAAGTGGAAAACGCGCTGCGCATGAAAAGCCAACGAAAATGTAACTACAATAAATATTGCCTGCGAGCGACGCGACGCAACGCGACTCAACGGCGAAGGCAGCGGCCAACCTTTAAGTAATTGTCGTTGGCTGTTGTTGTCATTACAGTTGTTGCCGTTCTTGTTGTTACAGTTTCTTCTTCTTCTTCTTCTTATTATTATTATTATTGTTATTGTTATTATTGTTATTATTCTTATTTTATTTTGTGTTTGCTTGCCTCTGCTTACTTTTATGTTAAAGAGGCCTTCGACAAAAGGGCGCGCCTGCCGAACATTTTAATGAGATTTTTGATTTCCAAAGCAACTCAAAACGTAGCATTCAAGTTTAACCCCGTTCCTTTGCCTTCTCGCTCTTCTTGTCAATATACCGCTCAGTCTGTCTCGCTCACGCTTGCGCTCGCGCTCGCGCTGTTCGCGCCCGGCCACAGGCAGCCAAGTTAATTAGCAAAAAAACAGATAACGTCGCAACAAAGTCTACACACAAACACACACACACACACGTATATATATATATATATATATAAATATATATGTATAGGTATAGGTATAGGTATAGGTATATATGTATGAATGAAAATGAAAGGAGCAACCAGCATCTAAGGCCATCTAATGTCTCTTCCACCTGCCACCAACCGCCAACCACCAGCCACCAGCCACCTGGCCCACAAATGCAGCCCATCAGTCACTTAACATCGTGTGGGTGGCAGGCCGACGGTCGGACGGGGCAAAGAAAATGATTTATTATCTGCGAAGGCAGTTAAATAAAATTGGTTGAAAATTGTTTGGGCAAACACCAGTTGGACCTCGTTACAGTTATATTTACAGCGGCCGTAACTCCTTATGTTTATGTTTTTCTGTTGATATTTCTGCAAAGTTAATGAACTGGAAAACCCACACAGCCAGCGCCAACATTGATGGCGACTCTTAGATGTTTCTCTTCAGGCTACAGCTGTCTTTGAATGTCTTTGAATTTCCATGTTTTTATTTTTATTTGTTTTTTTTTTTTTTTTTTTTTTGCTCTTTCAAAACTTAGCCAAAAGTACACTCAAAGTTGAGCTTAAATGACGACGAACTCAAAAACAATTTCCAAAAAAAAAAAAAAAAAAAAAAATGTTTTCTTGCCAAGAGTCCAAGTGCTCCTCGTTCTGGCAGGGGCAGTCGTCGCATTTCCTCCAAATCGATAAGTATTGATTGAAATCATTAATTTTTAAATGAATTAGTTTCCCGCTTTTATGCGGCATTAACAAATGGACAATTAGGATTGTTCTAGTCGCGTAACTACGCTGAGAAGTAACAGCAATCGAAGTTTTGTACGTGGATTTCAGTTATAGTTAAAAATGATTTAAGTGCTCTAAATCATTTATTTTAATTAATAATAAATCACAAAAATATATGGAAAATAAACAAAAATATATAAAAAAAATATATAATTTTAATTTTTTTTTAAATATATATAATTAAAATATATATATATATTTTACTATAGTTCATTTGTTATATCGACTTATTTTCAGTGACTCAAAGCGTCTTCTGCTTTGTTATTATTTTAAAAAATTTGAAGTTGATATTTATATAAATATATTTAATAGATTTAGCCTGTCTTCTTCTTATTGATTATGTTATTTGTTTCACGTCCATATTGATATAAATATTTGCCATATACTTTTACACTCTTTTATTCAGCTTTTATATTATTTACTTCATATTGAATTTTATATAAAAGAAAAAAATAATTTAAAATATATTAAAAAAAAATAATAATTTTTGTTTCCATATTTTTTTTTGTTTGCTCTGCCAACTCAAAATGTCTTCTTCTTTCTTATTATATTATTTATTTTAAGTTGATATTTCTATAATTTTTTTTATTACATTATTTTTTTGCCATTTCTCTTTGATTATAATATTATAAATATTTTTTAAATTTGTTTCCGTCTTTTCTCTGCACTTAAATTATTTCTTTCATGTTGATGTTTATATAAGAAATATGTACAAAAAATATATATATTTTTTTATATATTTTATTTTATATATTTTATTATTTTATTATTTTTTTTTATTTTATAAACAATTATTTTTGTTTGATTATTTTATTTATTTGGTTTTTCTTTTCAACTTTATTCAATGGACCAAAATGTTTTCTGCTTTATTTATTTTATTATAATTTTTATTTGAATTAAAATATATTATATTGTTTATGTGAAGTTGATATTTATATAAATATATATTTTATATATTTTTCTGTCTTCTTTTTTATTAAATTATTTGCTTCATTTCGATATTTATATAAATATTTTTTATATATTTCTCTTTCTAATCTATTCTGTTTTTATATTACTTATTTCATGTTGATATTTATTTATTTAAATATATTTTTTTGTATATTTTTTCAGTCTTTATTATATATATTATATATATATATTTATTATATTATTTATATTTTTTTATATATTTCTCTGTCTCTCATTCTGTTTTTATATTATTTACCTCATGTTGATATTGATATCAATACATTTCTTTTATATTTTTATCTCTCCTTCTTTTGATTTGTATAAATTGTATAAATAGATTTTGTTTATATTTATATTTTTTTTCTGTCTTCTACTCTGTTTTTATATTATTTACTTCGTGTTGATATTTATTTATATAAATATATTTTTGATAATTTTTTTCAGGCTCAAATTTTCATAAATATATGTTATTTAAGATTATTACTGATCTTCTTATGAAGCTTATGAACAGAGCATTTTTCAATGCCAATATTAAAGCTATACATATATATGTAGCACTGCCTTGAGCCAAGTGGGCGTGGCCATATAATTTTAATTATTTTTTATTATCTATCTATCTATCTATCTATCTATCTATCTATCTATCTTTGTATTAGGCTTAAAGTCCAAAAAACTCAAGAAACTGAATTTAGATCAAGCGAGTTAATTGTAAAATTAACATTTTAAAAATTCTAATTCAAATTGTTTTACTTCAACTTTAAACTATTTAAGCACTTTGTACTCACCTTTTTAACTTGTTGTTGTTGTTGTTGTGCTATTTGCAGCTTATGCTTTTTAGCTTTGACACTTGTTTTCAATTTTGATTTTTCTTTGTTTCGGTTTTGTTTTCGAAAATAAATTCAAAACATTCGACTTTCGTCTGGCTCAGCTTGAAGTCGCCGAGTTATGCAGTGATGCAAACACCTTTGGCTTTGGCACAGCAAAAAAAAAAGAACAAGAATAAGAACAACAATTAAGACACACAAACACACGCACACACCACAAAGAAATCCGCAAGCACAACACAAAAATATTCAAAATTTTAACCGTTATGCGTACGCGAGTGTAACAGTTGTTGTTGCCCTCTCTGACTAACAAAGCGCTGACTGTCAGTGATGCTGACTGAGCGGAATGCTTTAGCTGCTACTGCTGCTGCTGCTGCTTAGCCTTAGCCTGCCGAAGAGCGAGAGAGAGAGAGAGAGTGGAGAGTGTGTCTAAAGCTGAACCGAGTCGCACGAGAGTCTGTTGACGAATGATTCTAAAATCGCAACGCTGGACTCGAGAGTCCGGAAGCATCCGTCCGTTTACAACAAGTTGCCGTACAGTAACAGCGTCGCAACAGTACACAGCCGCCAAAGCTTTCCATGCCCACGCTCCTTCCAGCTTTTACTGTTAATGTTAGCTTTGCGAAAGCTCAAATCACGCTGTGTTTCAATTGCTGAAATAAACCGTTACAACTGTTTAGCTACACATTTGTATGGCACCACAGAGTGCCGTTTAGTGTGTTGGATGAGAGTGGCGCGACTAGTAGATACCCTGTGATCATCAGCTGAGCTGCAACTGTGGCAATATATATAATATCTGTTTGCTTCAGATAGTTCATATTAGATGAGATGTATTTTACGCTTAATTTATTATTATTTTTATTAATTTTTTTTTGCAGAATAATTTTAGCTGCCATAAACAAACTTTCTACTTGTGAGGCAATGCAAGTTCAGGCACTGCTTGCTTGAGCTCTGCTGGGAATTCAATGGAGCAAGAGCGAATTGGAAGATAAGTGAAAAGAAGACAAAAAGAGATTTGACAACTTCTCAAACGAAGAAGCTTTCATTCCAGCATGAGTAATAATACATATAATGTATATAAATCAACTACATTTTTTTATTTCGCATATATTTTAGGATTAAAATACAGTTAGTTTCACAAAGTGGTTTATAGAAATATAAGATATTTCATACCTTTAATTAGATTACCTAAACTAACCTGGTTAATGAGTATTCCTCCTGGAAGGTTCGTCAGGTCAGCAGATCGAGCTTTGAACAAGCATTGTGCAAAATCTTCCAGCCGACTGCGAAATTTATGCTTCTCTACCAAGCCGAAGGCCTGAGCAGACAGTGCTTTAGTCTCAAGTTAGTATTAATTTTAATTGGAGCTAATTTCTAAAAATAAATAAATAACTAAATAAGCCTTATCTTTATTAGAACATTTCAATTTACAAAGTCTGCACTAATAATAATATTAATACCAAACATATATTTAGCTTTAAGATGATTTTCCTCAATGCAGTTGTCCGCCTTTGCGGCTTTATAGAAATTAACCCACTGAAAGGCGAAACCAGCCAAAGGCGGGGTTACCGTAAATCGTTGTTATTCGATGTATTTAAAATTTCTTATATATATATCTTTATGTACAATCTGTGGTCAGATAAATATCTTCTTTATATATTTAATTGTTTTATCTCTGTTATAGGGTTAAGCGAGCAGCATGCTATCTCCCTTTAATCAATGCGGGTCGCGTGCCATCTCGCTCTAATTCGTAATGTAGCAAGCAATATAAGCATTTCACTCCATTCCGTTCAGTGTTGGGGCACACTCTCAATCAATTTCCAAATGAGCTCTTTACTAATGTTATTTATTATTCCATATTAGACGTTTAAGTCTGGCTTAATCAGAAAAATGTACTCAACTTTCGATAGATCTTTTCAATCACAGACGCATTACAGACTATGTTACTTCGGTTTTATGTGAATATATATGTTAATATATATGTGAGACATAGTTCCTTAGGTTCTCAATTAGATAAAAGTCTTTATTCTATTTAAATATGTGATAAACTTGTTTTGTTTTTGTTTTTTTTTTTTTTTTCAGTAACTGCTGCAGCAATGTAGCACTAAAAAAAGCCAAATAAAATACCAACTGCCATCAAATTACTTAAAGAGATTCAACTAGAGTGACCAGACAGGTTATTCGAAATCGAATTTAGTATTTAAAAATGCAGTAAATGGCGGTTTATTTAAACTTTGATTTTTTCACAAATGCTAACAAAATTCTCTTTTTATTTTCGACTTTATAATATATATAAAAATAAAAGAAATTGTTTGAAAATATTTTAACTAGCCAAATTAGATTGGTAAAATGCAAATGGCGAACATAGTGGCAAAACACCACTAAAAAAACCGAATGAAACGTATTAAATTTAAAAAAATTTATTTTGCATAAGAATATTATACATTATTTAATAAAAAAAAAATTGTATTTTATATTAGTTAAAGCTCAGTTTATATATAAATAGAATATAAGGAAAAAATTGTAAGAGATTTATGGGCTGCAAATATTATCAGTTAATATTTAATTATTTATGTTTTTCTCGTTTTTTATTGTGTGTTAAATATGACTATTAAAAAAAATAATAAGAGCCTGACTCTCTTGGTTTATTCGCGCCAGTCGCCAATGATCTGCGACGAGGGCACCAACTCCAGCCGGCCGGGCGCATTGGCCAAATAGGGCATTGGCGGCAGCGAAAACCTGAGAAGATATGGATAAGGATAAGGATTGGCATGAAAGAGCTTGAAGATGAGAATAGTGGCAAGAATTGGTTGTTACCTGGGCCTGAGCGGCGGCCCCTGACGCATGGGCAAATCTTTGGCAATGGGATGGCTGTTGGGCCTAGCGTTCAGCGACTTGGCCTGGACGAGATTGGCCAGAGGCGCAATGCCCGCGTCGACGCTCTCCAGCGTGTTGCGCACCACTGACGGCGGCTGCGGGGAATGAGCTCGCTGCTGGGCCGCCACCATTGGCAGCTGCGTGAAACGGAATAGACGCGGCGTTGCATCCTCATTGGATTGCGCCATCATGTCAAGCTCTGTGGCATCCGTGTCGGCGGTTTCGGCTTCACCTGCTGCACCTGCTAAGGCACCACCTGCTGCCACGGGTTGCGTGAACATGGCCGAGAGTTGGATGGGCACGAAGGCGGGCAGGCGCACGGTTACAGGTGTGCCGGGCGCAGGCGCCGGTGCCGGTTCGGGTGCTGGTTCAGGTGCTGGTTCTGGTGCTGGAGCTGGCGGAGCGGGTGGCGCTGGTGGCGGCGGTGGTAGTGGTGGACGTGGTCGTGGCCGTGGTCGTGCAGGTGCAGGTGCTGGCGGCTTTGGCGGCTTCATTGCTGGCGGTGCCGGTGTCTCGGCCGGCTCAGGGGCCGGCGTCGCTGTCTCCGCCTCAACATCCTGCCAGGCCTCCAGCAGCGTCAGCAGCTCATCCTTGGTCATGTGGCCCAGGCCAATGGGATTGAAGCTGCCGACGGTGTTCCAGTCCAGCGCGGGCAGTTCATAGAGCGAACGCTGATCGCGCGCGTACATCAGCTGCTGGCCTGCAATGCCATGGCACAGCAGCAGCAGGAGCAGCCACACTAGACTTGTTGACATTCTCTTTGCTGGTTGATCCACAATTGTTGCTTCGCTTGCAAAACGCTGTGCGTTTTATATGTTCACCATGTCAGCCAGTTTGGTTTTGTTGTCTTTTTGGCCGGACCGGAAAACGGAAGCGCACGCACAAAGCAGCGGGTGAACTGGTTATAAACATGCCAAATGGTCACTCTAATCCCATGCACTAGCCCACCAATTCATGCGTGTGCGTGCCCAGCCAATGACCAAGTCCAAGTCCAAGCCCCCACCTCTGAGTTGCTGCGTGCAAACCACATTTGTATGCCCTCGATCCATAAATGGGGCCACTATAGAGTATGCTGGGTATGCCCAAACTCTGATCCACAAAATATATGTATATATCTTTGAATACTTAGTTCTTCTGCATCTGTTCGTAGTGACAGACCTATAACATCAGCCAGAAATCGATGAAAAGTTCTTTAATTATTATAAATTATCTGAAATCAATATTAAAAAGAATTTTATTATTTTAATATTTTTCTATGGAATTTTATTAATGAATCTATAACTTTTTACTTGATTCAAGTATTTAAAATTAATTTTTATTTTTCTTTTTAATTTAAGTTACTCGATGCAGCTATTCATTATTAAAATTGATCTCAAATCAATATAAAATAAAGTATTTTTTTTAATATTTTTATTTGAATTTTATTTATGAATCTAAATTTTTACTTGATTTAAGTATTTAAAATTAATTTTTATTTTTTATTTAATTTTAAAAATTTTTCTTTTTAATTTAAGCCACTTGAAGTTTTTCAATAATATAAATTATCTATTATCTATATTATATATTTTTTATTTGCATTTTATTTAAGAATCTAAAAAAGTGCCTTGATTAAGTTATTAATTATTATAATATATCTAAAAACAATATCAAAGAAAGTACTTTTTTAAAATATTTTTTATTTGAATTTTATTTATGAATCTAAAACTTTTTACTTGATTCAAGTATTTAAAATTAATTTTTATTCTTTATTTATTTTTTTTTTTCAATTTAATTTAACTATTATAAATTATCGTTAATCTATATCAGAAATATATCAGAAGTATTTTATTTTTTTTTTTAATATTTTTTATTTGCATTTTATTTAAGAATCTAAAACTTTTTACTTGATTCAAGTATTTAAAATTAATTTTTATTCTTTATTTATTTTTTTTTTCAATTTAATTTAACTATTATAAATTATCGTTAATCTATATCAGAAATATATCAGAAGTATTTTATTTTTTTTTTTAATATTTTTTATTTGAATTTTATTTATGAATCTAAAACTTTTTACTTGATTCAAGTATTTAAAATTAATTTTTATTCTTTATTTATTTTTTTTTTCAATTTAATTTAACTATTATAAATTATCGTTAATCTATATCAGAAATATATCAGAAGTATTTTATTTTTTTTTTAATATTTTTTATTTTCATTTTATTTAAGAATCTAAAACTTTTTACTTGATTTAGGTACTTCAAGCTTCGTTCTACTTTTTTTATTTTATTTTATTTTTTTAATTTATACTCGATTCAAGTGCCTTGATTAAGCTATTTATTATTATTAATTATCTTTAATCAATATAAAAAAGATCTTATTTCGCAAATATTTTTTATTTGAATATTATTTATTAATCTAAAACTTTTTACCTGACTTAAGCATTTAAAATTTGTTTTTATTTCTTTATTTTAAATTTGTTTTTTTTGTTAATTTAAATTGATTGATAAAGTTATTTTAAGTTGTATTACATTAATATCAATTAAATTATTTTATTTTATTTTATGTTATTTTATTTTATTTTATTTTATTTTATTTTATTTTATTTTTTAGCTTAAATTAAAAATTTCATTTACAAAATCTCAATTCGTTTTTTCTTCAATAGTTATTATTATTATGTGTTGCCTGTCTACAGGATATTTTTGAGTACAGCAGACAACTTCATATCGATTTGTGATTTTAAAGGCCAAATGCGTTTATTGCCAACGCGGGACAAGCGCAAACCAGTTGCCCCGGCGAACTGTAACAGCCAACGCTCTATTTTGGACTTGCCGTTGCCGTTGCCGTTGCCATTGCCGTTGCAGTTGGAGCTGAAGCTGGAGCTGGAGCTGGAGCTGGTTGTGTGGATTTCGATGTTGATTTATGCAGTAAGTTTGCTGTGGTTCGAGGAAGCGTTTACAAAACGTTACAGATTTATGCGTACTATGTATGCATGGGCATTCGCAGTTAGTCGTTGTTATTTGTCTGCCTGCTGCTCTCATGTTTTCACTTTCGATTGCCCTGTTCGAGCTGTTCAGCTAATTAACTAACTCAATGTATAACAAATGTAACATATGGAAAATTAGATTGGCTTTCAAGCATTTCAGAGCATTTTTGTGACATACATAAATATGGCATGCATATTATATAAGCTAAAGCGATATCTAGTCAGGATAACTTGACTGGCTCAGTCAGTTTGCTGTTTGACTTGTGTTTCCATATCGTTCTTAGCTCTACAAACCTTTAGAACCACACATATGCCTGCATCCGCACAGACTCAGCATATATATAACACTCTTGAAATCAACTTAAGCAATCCTTCTGCCATTTGAGCATATAACTAGACGAAGGAGCAGACTTAACTAATGGAATGCATCGCAGCCGAGTACATAGAATTCAGCTCAAAATTGTGCTCAGATATATTTTAAGCAATCAGAGCAGAAAGAATAAAAGCAGCTGTCAAAGTGAAATCCTTTGAAATCAGCCAAAACAAATCTATAAAATTTTACAATACATCAAAACTCAGATAATTCTCTAGGCAATACCCTTTTCCCTATTCCTTCAAATTTGCTTTCAAGTTTAGTTTGTTGTCCATATATGTTTTTGACTTTAAGATAGTCTGAATAATCTGATTACTTATACCGTTTGGATATACATATGTCTATTATATAAATATATATTTATATTTATATGAACCGGCTAAGCCTGCTCAACTTAGTCAAAAGCTAAAGACTATAGAGTTTATATTACATTTAAGCTATTCTACACTATATATTACACTTGTTGCCAATGTTTTCCCTTCCCTCGTTGCCGCCTTTATCAACTCAATCGTAGCGTCGTACAGTGGGGCCTCATTCGGCACAAATATTGATGAAAACCTTTTGCCATCTGAAAGTTAACTAACCAAAGGGCCATAGATGAATTGAAAGGGTAAATAAGGGCATTCAAAGTTGACCAAACTTGCAAAGTAAAACAAAAACAAAAAAAAAGGGAAAAAATATGAATAATGCTGTAAAAAATCGATTGCATAAATGGTTGATATACTGATAACGTTCAAAGATTGACTCATTCCCAAAAGAAAAATTATGCTCTTGTGCTTATTCATTTAGGAGCTAACTTCATTTTAGTAAACCACTAAAGTTGATAGCCCTATTTCAACTTTAGGAGACTGCATTAAGATATATATATATATATATATATATATATATATATATATATATATATATATATATATATATATATATATATATATATATATATATATATATATATATATATATATATATATATATATATATATATATATATATATATATATATATATATATATATATATATATATATACATATATGGCATATACAGCTGTGTTCATAAAAATAATAGTGTAACTACTATTTTTATGAACAAATATTAACTACTATTTTAATGAACACAGTGTAACTACTATTTTAATGAACACAGTGTAACTACTATTTTAATGAACACAGCTGTATATACTATATATTCCAGTTAGAATGATATATATATATATATATATATATATATATATATATATATATATATATATATATATATATATATATATATATATATATATATATATATATATATATATATATATATATATATATATATATATATATATATATATATATATATATATAGACATATATAGACATATATATAGTGCATAAATATATGTATATCTCTGCCTCAATCTCAGCTCAAGTGGGCTATTTTCAACTTTAGCAGGCTGCATCTTTCGATTGCAGGCGATTGTAAGCAGTTGGCTTATATCAAAATCAAAGCGTCGTCCTTTCATAGTTTCGAGAACACAAGACACTGTCAGCCAGGTCTGGGCAATACGGTGGCTATGGCATTATGAGTGCGTTCTTTTAGGCCAAATTGCTTTCTTTTTTAGGCATAGGCAACAATCAAAGTGGAAACATCAACTGAACTTTCAAAAGGGCCGAACTTGTAGGCATCGCTGAGGTATAGGCGTGCAAACAAAAGTATTTTGAATGTATTAAATATGAATATATAAAATATTTTTTATTTATTTATTATTAATTTAAGTTTTTATTCAATTTTTTTAAAATTTTTTCTCTGGAAACAAATAAAATTGATTTATTATTAGTGGAAATTAGAATGAATTAATTAGTTGATAAAAATTGCATTCATATCTTGTTTTTTTTCATTCATTTATTAAGTTTTATTTCCTTCGATTATTGAGTTTTATTAGTTCATAAAGAAAAAAGTGTTTGCTATAAGAAAACATTGTTGAAGAAGAAACTGTAGGTCAGTCATGCCTCGAATAGAATGTTTTCTTATATGTCGCAAGGAACATGGTGAAATGTGTTTCCTTAGACTGAAGACTTTAGAGACACTAGGTGAATCTCATTATATTCGTGTATACACAGCTTGTGAGTATATCCTAACTCAGAGACTTGCCCTTCATGACGTAATATCGCATGTCTGAACTCTTGGTACTTTGCTGCTGGCATCCATTGACGAAGCTGTCAACGTTTTTGTCCACTTATATAAATCCATATTTAAGCCTCTTGTGTTTATTAACGCTCATCGTGTCGACGAGCATTTGCTTTCGTATGGCAACTCATGCGATTATTTGCAACTTCGTTCGGGCTCTGTGGCTGATGACTCATGATGGGAGTTTAAGCCAATTATGTTTAGTGCGGCATTTGATGAGTGCCTAATGGATATTAGCAGTTAATTTCGAATGGATGCTACGAAGTTGGATGCAACTAGAGCTGTGAATCGAGGCACAGTTGCGTTACGCACTCGTCACTTGACCCAGTTGCTGGCCTCAGATTGTCTCGCTGGCCAATTGCCCGATTGTCCAATCGTCAAATTGTTCAGTTGTTCAGCTGTGGCCCGCCAGCTGTTCACCTGTTCAATTGATCGCGTCGCACCGCTAATGACGGCCCATAACATAGGCAGTGAAAGAGAAAAGGAGGCCGCATTCAAAATTGATATTATCAGTAATGAATAATGAATACCGAATACCGAATACCGCATACCGCTGAATACTGAATAATGAAAAATAATGTCTAATAACCGACCTGTGGCTGTGCGCTGCGACTCTTGTCTGTCGCTCTGACAATGGC
Source organism: Drosophila anceps (assembly GCA_035045945.1). Lineage (NCBI taxonomy): Eukaryota > Metazoa > Arthropoda > Insecta > Diptera > Drosophilidae > Drosophila > Drosophila anceps. The sequence continues at coordinate 3,906,347 of JAWNON010000053.1, forward strand.
CAACAAACGATGCTCATTACATAAACGGGGCGCATTGCACCAATGATTGCGATTGCCCCGCCCCTGCCCCCGTCCCCGCCCCCTCTCTCTCTCTCTCTATCTGCCCCCCTGTCTGTCCCCCTTTCACTGCCTCTTTAAATACCTAGCAATTGACGCAGACGCCGTAGCTGTGGCTGTCGCTGTGGCTGTGGCTGTGGCAGACGATGACGACGTCGAATTAGCGTTAATTGTCGCAGCTCTTGGCAACTTTGACAATTTTATGTACCCTGTACACATTGCCAACGGCGACAACAATGTAGGGTATCATGTGCAACCTGCAACTGACAACTTGTATCAATCTGCCTCTGACAGATCAGAAGAGTTGAAGACTTCTAGATATATCAAGTTTAGTTTCTGGCTTCTCTTTCTCTTTAGCCACATTTCAGCTCCAATGAATGGGCGTTGGCTAGTGGGTATCTGGTAGTCGCGCTGGGCTTACTTGAGCCGTCTTTTTGAGCCGTCTCCCCAACCCGACTGTGTGCCCCTTAACGCTTAACAAGATTTGGTAGCTCGACAGCTCGAGGGGTGTTGGATAGCAGGTCTGACTCATTATGCAATCGCCGCGTTGCGCTTAATGCGATTGGATTTAAAGACCCTTTGGTCGGCTAGCCAGCCGGCCAGCCAGCCAGCCAGCTAGCTAGCTAGCTAGTTGCTGCGCTTGTTTGGCTGGCGAAATTGGCAGCGAAAATGGCCCAAACAATGGCAGTGCTTTCCATTGATAAATCAGCAATGTAAACGGCCAACGGCTTTTACCAGCAAACATATTTTTGTTTTGTTTTGTTTTGCTGTTTTTTGGCAGAACCCGCTAGCGCCCTGACCTAACCCAAGTGCCTGCGCTTTGCATAACACCAACGGCAGTGGCAACAGCAATAGCAACAGCAGCGGCGGCGGCAGCAGCAGCAGCTGCTGCTGCGACAGCGGCAGCATTTTTGGCTTTCCCAGCAAGTCACGACCGGCGCAATTTTCTTGTCACTGTCACCCAAAACGCGGCACACGCAACAAAGCCAAGCAGCAACAGCGGCAGCAGCAGCCGCAGCAGTCAAGAAGACAAACAAACAACAAAAAACGGCAGCAGCCCAAAGCCAAATAAAAAAAAGAGGAAAAAACAACAACAACAACAAAATATCAGACAAGCGCTGCGCTGCCGACGGCAACGTCGACTGCGACGATTTCAGCATGCTGATAACAAGAAAGCTTAGCAGCTGAGAGGCAAGCCGACAATCGTATGCTCTCTCCATCTCTCTCTCTCTCTCTCTCTCTCTTGAATAGGGTTTCATTGTTCAGTTTGCTTAAGGCAAAAGCTACTTAAAGAGTTTAACACGAGCTTGACTCAGACTAAGCTAATTGTCAGCGAGGCAGGCAGTCAGCGGAGAATTCCATCAGATGCAAACTGGGCCAAATGCAGATGCAGATCTGCAACTTGGTGCACTTGCTGCTTATGGTATATAGAAAGTCTGAGCCACGACTTCTAGATACAATATGCTTGATATGAAGTGTGAGCAAAACTTTAGACCAATCGAACCACGACTGCTAGACTCAACTCTTCTTACTAAGCGGCGCTCACAAGCTCGAATAGCCTTTAGTCATTTAATGTTTTACTCTAATTGATTGAATCTAGTTTTAATTAATTGAATGCTAGCACCTTTTGAGCTCTTCTTCTTGGACATATAGTATATATAAAAGGTAAAATTCATTATTTAATATTTTTTTAATTATTTATTAAATTTTGAAAATATTTTTTGCATATGTCTATAAACTCATTTATTGCAAAGTTAGTGTTAAGCTTAGCTATTCTGCGCTGAGACTACTTCAGCTTTGAGCAATGTCAGGTTGGATTGAGTTGCCATCATTTCGTTTTGCATTAACTGAACTATGTGAATATCAGCCCAGTAGACTGTATAATTGATTTAAATACATATATATTGTAGTTCTGCTATGCTGAGGCGAAATTTCCAATTTATGAATGAATACAAAATCCGAATTATTGTATTAATTTATATTATATAATATTATTATAGTTTTTTATAGAGATCTGTAAAGTTTAGTCTTTTATATACTTCAATATGACGAAAGTGTTCGTAACGTAACTGCAGCAAGTGTGAAAAATCAGGCGCAAAACCACTTCTGTAAGACTTATGCGCGTTACCAGGCTGATGTTAATAGATTGAAGAATTTGCCAAGCGCTGGCTGAAAATGGCATAGTAAGAAGTTATGCCAGCTTGAGACTTCCGCATGAGCGAAAAAAGAGTTGGAAAACTGCAGCTAAAGAGCTAAAAACTGTACTAAAAAAGCTAGAATAATCCATTAACTGAACTATGTATATGTTAAGGCAGATATGTAAAATAAACATATAAATAAAATAAATAATAAATTGTTAAAAATATATATAGTTCATTTGGAGAGTGTATTCAAACAGTTTGTGAGCAAAACATAAAAAGAGCAAACAGCTACGACTGCAGCTGTTGTAGCTGCTGCTGCTGCTGCTGTTGCTGGTGCCGTTGCTGCTGTTGCTGCTGCTGCTTTTGTCGCTGCCTCGGCTGGCGTCGCTGCCTGGAGTGCTGCTGCCGCTTTGGCTGGCGGTTTCCATTTCATTTTTAAGCAAACGCTCGACGCGTTCAGCGTTTTAATATTTAATTCTCGTTGCTCGCGAACGGTTGATTAATTCACACGTTGAGCGTTGAGACAACGCGCGCGTCTCCTTTTTGTTAAGTGAACGACAAATATAGAAGAACCAAATACATTTATATATATATATATATATATATATATTTTTTTTTTGTCATTGCTCTGTGAATTGTGTCGACCTCTAAGGATATTGCCAGCCAACATTTACAATGCTAAGCTCAACTGCGCTGCTCGCATGGCTCTGCGCCTGCGCCGCTTCGGTGTTGCTGCTGCTGCTGCCTGGAACTGTGGCACGCAGCTACAGCAATGGGCTGATCTTCTATGAGTTGGCCACGCATACGCCGTATTTGCCGCCCACAGTGAGCGTGTCGCGTGGCCGCAACTTGGCCAGTGTCAAGTACTCGGAAAAGGGCTCCATTTGGTCAACGTTTGGCCAGCCGTGTGAGTGCCTCGGCCCAACCTGCGGCTGCTGTGCCGGCCTCAAGGTGGCTCAGTACAATTTCGATCAAAAGGGTAGGTAAACGGCTCAACACACACAACAACGACTTGCTCACACACACTGAAACACATTCTGAGCTGCTGCTCCACTTGTCCAGCTGGTTGATTGAAGCGTCTGCACTTTTGCAGCGAACCATCAACCGGGCCGACACATAGACACATAGACACATAGACAAGCTGACAACAACAACTGCAACAAATTGTTGCCAGTCACATGACATGGTTGCATTTGCCAATCAAAATGCCACAAATCGTTTGCATGTTGGCGCTCGAAGCTGTTCGCTGTTCGCTTGGATTCCAATTGGCATCGCAAACTTCCACCCGCAACTTTCATTGCACTGCGAAAAAAAAAAAAACTCTCGCACAGTTGCTCTTGTTTCGTTTTTTTTTTTTGTTATTTGGTTGTTTTGTTGTTTTGCTGTTGTACTTCGGACTAACTGTTACTTTCTTTCTCTAATTGTTGCGCGTTGCAGTTTGCGCCAACCTCACTTTCGTGCCGCAGCTGGAGGAGGCGCAGCTGGAGGTGTACCTAAATGAGCGGCCCTCGTCCAAGTACGGGATATCGTTGCGCAATCCAACGCCCTTCTGCATACCCGTCATGATGGGCGTGCCGATGGCCATGTGCGTCCAGATGACCGACATAGCCGTGGTGGGCAACAATCTGAACATGTGCATGGACTTCGTGGTGCGCCTGGCCACCACAGATCTCTTCGAGATGCACTTTCAGTGCATGCGCATGGGCCTCGACGGGCTCCAGTATGTGGACAAGAATGGCAAGCCAGTGCTGACGAGCACCAGCACCACCAGCAGCAGCAGCAGCAGCACCAGCAGCGCGGAGCGGGATGAGGCTGAGGCTGGATCTGAGACTGAGGATGATAGTGTCAAGGATGTGCAGGACTATGACTATGCCGAACTGCCGGAGCAGGCTGACCAGAAGTACGAACAGCCCAGCTTGGAGATGGAAGCCGAAACGGAGCCTGAACCGTTGCCAATTGAAAGTGAAATGCTCATGGCTGGGGATCAAGAGCTGGCAGTGTCATCGACTTACCATGACAATGACGGCGACGGCGACGGCGACGGCGACGGCGACGGTGAAGGTGACAGTGAAGTTGATGGCGATGGTAATGGTGATGGTGATGGGGACGTCGACGGCGACGGCGACGGCGACGATGACGTTGCGGAGACGCAGGCGCAACCAGAGGAGGTGGAGAAGGAGGAGGTGGAGGAGGAGGCGGCGCCAGCACAGCTCGACGTTGACAATGCTGGCGAGAGCGACCTAAAGCAAAACGAAGTAATTGAAACAATTACAAATTCAATAACAGCCAACGAGGCGCCAGATGCAGTGGCAACAACTGCAACAACAACAACAACAACAACGACAACAACAACGACAACGACAACAGTGAAGCCAGCTCAGGCTGAGCAGGAGCCAGAGGAGGATGCGACAACAACAGTAGCTGAAGTTGCCAATGACCGTGACAATGAAGTGAATGTGGATGATGATGACGATGAAGAAGAAGCAGAAGAAGCAGAAGAAGAGACAGAAGAAGGGGCAGTGGCAGCAGCAGAAAAAGCTGATGCGGATGACAACGAGTTGGAGCGAACGACAGAGCCAGCAACAGAGGAGACTGAGGTAGAAACAGAGGGCTCGGCAGACAATGATAATGATGAGGATGATGATGATAATGATGACAATGACAATGACGATGATGCTGCTGACAATACAGGAGATGATGCTGATGTGGATGATGATGCTAAAGAGGCTGACGAGGCGAAGTTAAGCCAGGAGGCGTCAACTGCTAATAGCAATGAAAGCGCTGTCAGGCCGAACACCAGCGACAACAGCAATAACAACAGCAGTAGCAACATCAGCAACAATGAGCCAAGCCGCGAAGCTGTTGATGGGAATGTAAATGGAGCTGAGGTTAAACAGCAGCTGCAACAGCAGCAGCGACGACTGCAACGCTTGCGTTTGCGACAGCGTAGCGGCATTTAGTCGCTGCAGCAGCTGATTGTTAATTTATTATTAATATTATTGTTAATGAATTGTTAATGCTAAATGGTTGTTAATTAATACATATTTATTGCTATTGTAGAAAAAAAAGAGTCAAACCAATAAAGGAGTAAGCGAAAGAAAAAGAAAAAGCAAACAAAACAAAACAAAACGAAACAAACATAAATGCAGAAACAACAACAATGCAACTCGAGACAATTTTGAGAGAGCAGCAGCGACGGCAGCAGCAGCAGCAACAGTTGCAGCAGCGACAGCAACAGTTGCAGGGCAACTGCAGCAAAGGGCAAGCAGTTGAACTCTGTCAAGCAGCAGTTGCAGAGCAACTGGTGCAAGGGGCAAGCAGTTTAAACAAAGCTACTGCTGCTGCTGTTGCTGTTGCTGTTGCTGTTGCTGCTGCTGTTGCTGTTGCTGCTGCTGTTGCTGCAGCTGTGCTCAGTACTCGGCCGAATCAATTGAGCTATTTGAGGGACCTTTGCGCCTGCGCCCCTTGAAATTGTACTCCGCCTGCCGCCGGCGCACCGAGTCCAGTTCGTATTTGTTGACCGCATGGCAGAGGGACAGATAGGCCTGCAGCTTGGGCGACTGGAGCTGCACGGCCAATTGCTTGGCCTTGGCCAGCGTATCGCTGAGTCGCTTGAATCGATAGAATTTCGCGTGCACCTGACAGATCAGAAACGTGATATTGAAGCGCCAAACGATGCTGTTGCAGTTGTTTGCCTCTGCACCAAGCACCCGCCGGCAACAGCCGCTTTAGTTAGCTGAAAACGAAGCCGAAAAGCCAATTGCCACTCACCGACTAGCGCCTTCTGCGCCATCAAAATGCACTTATCGAAGCGCGACTCCTTGAAGCGGCAGCGCGCGATCTCGAACTGCAGATACGCTCGCTCGATTGCCAGGCGCGAGTGCTTCAGACGTCCATACAGCTGCTCCACCTTCTTGCTGTAGAATGGAAATCGAAATGGAAATTGGAATGGAATGAAACTTCAAGTTTCCATTGAGCACTTACGCCACGCGACTGTGTCGCTCCTCCTCTTTGTCGATTTCAGCGTAGACATTGCGATCGCCAAAGCTAACCGACATATCCTTGACACGCTCGGGGGCCAGCAAGTAGAGCACGGAATGATTGCGGCTGTCCAGAAAGTCAACATTCTGCGGCACCGCGCATCTGTCGATGTGGGCCAGCGCCAAGATGTTGTACACCTCGTTGACGAACTCCCATTTCCAGGGCAGCGTGCGATTCGTCTTCAGCACAATACTGCTCGACATGATGTGCTCGACGTAGTCGGTCAGGCGGTCGACGTTGCGCTCCTGCCGCCGCCTGTGCATCTCGCGCAGCATCCGGCAGCACTCCTGCCGCGTCTGATACGCGATGCGAAACAGCGAGCTCAGCTGATTCCGCTCGCAGATCCGAGTGCCGCGGCACTTCATGTGCCGGCAGTGATAGAGCGGGCTGCGGCTGTGGTTCATTTTCTGCAAGAACAGGCGAAATCGGTGAGTCTGATGAGCGCGGCTGACATGCATGCCTACCATGAACTTGTGCACGATGGCCGACTGCTCGGCGAGCAGCTCGGCCATGTAGGGCGTGGAGATGTGGGAGAGCAGGTGTGGGCAGTTGATGTTCGTCTGCAGCTGATGCAGCATGCCCAGATCTCGGGCGCTGTGGCGCAAATACTGATAGTTGTAGACGCTCTCACGCATGCGATGCTGAGCCCGCTCCAGCGGCGAGTAGTCGGTCTTCGGCCTGTGCTTCAGGCTCTCCACGTCGCAGTCCAGACGCTCGCTCAGCTGCCAGACGGGCCGGGGCATGAGGGCGGCGGATGTGCGCCGCGCGCGTGCCGCCTTCGCTATCAGCGGCCAGTTGTTCAGCAGAAAGGGATGCAAGGCATCGCCCAGGCTGTCCTCGAGCACGCTCAGTGTCTAGGCATGGGGGAAACGGACAAGCCAGCTAATAGAGTCTAAAGATCTGTGGCTTTTGTATCCGCCTTAACTCACGTGGTTGGCACGCGACTCGAAGCGTTCCTTGAAACTCTTGCCCTGGTACTTGCGCTTTTCGACGTTCAGCTGCACGAGTGTCTCCTCGAACCGATTGCACTCGAACATCGCATCGCATATGTTCAGGACATTGCTGAGCTTCGATTTGCCCTGGAGCGCCAGCAGCTCGTGCGCCTTCAGCGCGTCCTCCAGCGCCAGCTCGGGCTGGGCGATCGTGCGCCGATAAATGCTGCGCTTGTCCAGCGCATCGTATGCCATCTGGCAGTACTGTCCGTCGATTGAGTAGCATCTCTTCTGGCTCACCTGCGTGAAGGTGTTGTTGCAACTCGCCTGCTGTGCTTCAGTGCGGCAGACGGAGATGGCGCGATTGAAGTAGTCCAGCGCCTTCTTGTTGTGCAGCCGCCACGCCCAGTCCTTGAAGATGCCTGCCTGTATGCACGTGGGCCAATCGATGCGCTGCCACACTTTCAACTTTGGCTCCAGCACGCCCGCCCGCGCGCCCCACGTCACGTTGGCGGCAGTCTTCGGTTCGCTGTTGCTCGGCATCTGGTTGTGATCCATTCAATGTGTGAATTTCGTACGGCAGCTCAACAATTGAGCTGAATTTGCAAATACCTACAATTTTGGCTATAACTTTACGTAATTTTCAATCAATTGAAATTGACAAACGAATTTTCAGATATGAATTCCGATTCGAATTTAGCTGGGCAAAGCATGCGCTGTGCCAAGCAGTCCAAATTACTGCTTTCTGCACAAGGATGACGAGTTCTAATAGCCCTCAAACTGTCAAGCGAAATGCTTTGCATGACTTCCACATATAGAAATAACAATTAAATGATATAATAGTACTAATAGTTAATAATAAAAAGAAAATTATATACTTTGATCATAATATCAGAATATCAAGAATAGAATAGCAATTACATGTTGCCTTGTTGCAGTTTTTTAATAAATTCAAATTTGAATTCCAATTCGAATTTAGTTGGGCAAAGCATCCGCAGTGACAAGCAGTGCGAAGTACTGCTTTCTGCACAAGGATGACGAGCTCTAGTAGCCCTCAAACTGTAAAGCGAAATGCATATAACGTATTTCGGATGCTACAAGACTTCCATATACAGAACTTCCAAATAAGTTAATATAATAATAATAATATTTAATTATAAAAAAAATAGCATACGATTCGCACAATTTATTAGGATATCAATTACATTGTTCTGTTTTAATGCTTTATTTAATGCAAATTTGAGTTCCAATTGGAATGTCTGGGCTCAAGCATGCGTAGTGCAGTCCGCAGCACTGCTGCACAAGGATGACTAGCTCCAGTCGCCCCCAAACTGTCAACGTATTACGTATACTATATGACTTCCATTTAGAGAAATGACAGTAAGTCAATAAATAGTGTTAAATACATAGTTATATAAAATTAAAAGGAAATAATCAGTTTTTTTTTTCAATTTATTAGAATATTAATTACATTTTGTATTCTTTTAAACTATGCAAATTTGAAAGCAGTGCAAACGGACCTTATTGTCACTTTGCCAAGCTGTGCATAGCGAGCAGTTCATGGCATGGACCCTTCAGCACTGCTTGCTGCCTTTTTAAAATAGCCATCAAACAGTAGTGGCTTGGGCCTCTGCAACATTAGAGCAATGCACAGGGGCTGCAAGGCAACGCAACAATATACCAGATGGTAACGATATGCCTCGACATACACATGTACGCAGGTGGGTAGGTAGATGCAATTGCCAGGGTAAGCTGCCATCGGCTAAAGCGTGATGTGATTTATAAACCAGCTGGCAATGGCGTCATTTGTGCCCAGTTCCAAAGTCAACGTGTTGGATTTTCACAGCCGTTAACGCGCTGCGACACGCTTGCATGGCTCACGCTGCGAAAAACTAATAGATAAAAGCTCTACTCTATTACAGGGTATACAGCGGGAGGGCAGGCGACACGCGGCTAGTCGGAAAAAAACAAGAGAAAGAAGAGAAACAGGAGAAACAAACAAAGCGAAACAATAACAAACTTTTGGCAAAGAGTCATAATAGTGGAATATTGCATAACTTGTTGTAGCTTCTTCTTCTTCTGCTTGTTGTTGCTCAAATTATTTAATTATTTTATTTGTTTTTGCTTCTGCCACTGCCACTGCCACTGCCTCTGCCACTGTCTCTGCTGTCTATAGTTAGTTTTATCTTTTGTCTGGCTAAAGGTAGATTTGGCCCAATTGCTTGGCCAGCGACAATTATTACGAATATTTATGTGAAATGCAATTTGTTTAATTGTTTTCTCTCTCTCTCTCTCTATCTGTGTATCTCTGCTTCTTTCTGTTTATTATTTTGCTTTTCACATAATTTATGCATTGCTATTGTTTTTCTTTCATAAGCGCGATTTGTGAATTTGTGCGTTGAGATTTTGTTGTTGGACAGGCGACGATTCATTCCGGCTGTCACCTGGCTGGAGTGGGCAGAGGGGGGCGACATGCGGTTGGGCGAGATCTTGGCAACGATGATGACCGCTCGAATTGTTCGCATTTGTATGCCGGCGAGCTGTGGGTGTCACTTTTTACGTTTATTGCGGAAAGAAAGTCACAAAACAACAGCAGCAGCAAACATATAAATAAAAAAAGGTAGCGAAACTGTTGCTGCCATGCTCAGCAGCGGCAGCGGCAGCGGCAACAGCAGCAGCAGCAGCAGGGGGGGCGTGGCAGGGGCCACTTGAGCGACAATTAAAGCATTTTTTTGCTTTTATTTTGTAAAGTTTTTTTTTGTGCGCGCGCGTCTGTATACACATACACATATACATATATTTTTTACTTTTTGGCAATAGCGCAACGTGTGGCCAACAGCTATAAATAAACACAATCATCGTAGCGCCGCACGTTGGGTCAGGAAGCACTGCTGCACGCGCTGCACAGCATGTCAATTAGCCGCCTGCAGTCGCTCCCAAACTGTAACGTTATGCACAACTCTTGAATTCCGCAAAAAGATGAGCGAAAAAAAAAATCATTTCTAAACGTAATGAGCTGAAAATAGTTTTCGTGAAGTTTGTTTACCACTTCGTTGCCAATTAAAAAATAAATTTATTTCAACTATTCGCGACTCTCCGAGACTCTCAAGTGATTCATGTGCATAAAGTGAAATTTTACTACGCTGCCAGCTGAAACGTATGGATTCTTCGTCCAAACTGGCTCCATAAGACTTGACACAATTCACGCTTTGACTAATTAGCTATGTAGCTGTTATGGATTCATCGCAAGCTGCCATAGACCCATAAGGCTTACCACAGATCAGTCTGCCGAACTGTTTTACCTATATATAACATAGTTGCCATAGACCCTTAACAATGTTTATAGATTCTTCTTATGGCTGTCTTTATATGACACAGATCCATAGCTGATACAGACCTATAGCAATCTGTGTAAATTCCTCTTTAAATTATCTTCATAAGGCTTGCCACAGATCAATTTTTGTGACAACTAAGCTATATAGCTGCAATAGACCCATATGACCTAATGCAGATGTCTCTCACTCTCTCTCTGTCTCTCTTTGTCTCTCTCTCTCTCTCTCTCTCTCTCTCTCTGTGTAGTATATAGCTGTCATAGACGCTTAACAGTGTATAAAGATTCTGTTTCAAAACTAGCTAACCATAGACCTTAAGGGCATATCTCTGATGAAGTAGCTATATAGCTGCCATAGACACAACAACGATAGAATCCTCTTTAAACTATTTTTCTAAGGTTTGCCATAGATTAATCAGTCGGATTACTTAGCTTCATAGCTGCCAGAGACGCATAAGCCTTGCAACAAATCAGTTTCTCGGACTGCTCTATAGCTGCTTAGCTCTATAGGTTCCATAGACCCATAGCAATGTAATAAGATTCTGCTTCAAACTACCTTTATGAGGGCTGCCAGGAAACTAATTCTCTTTTTAACTGCCATAGACTCATAGCAGTGTCTGTTGCTTCCGCTTCAAACTATCTAAATAAGGTTTGTCATAGATCATACTCTTAGACTGCGTAGCTATACAGCTGTCATATACCCGATAGTTTCAAAAAAAGATTCAGTTATTGTGTCTAAATTGATACATAATACCAGGTATTATACCAGGTATTATACGATAATTTAACTTACTTCTTTTTATATGACATACATTTATTATTTATATATTTTCCATTTGGAAAAGCATTTACACATTCAATGTGAGCTCTTCCACGGTGAATTAGCTGCGTTAGTTTTAACAAATTGTTATGTCTGAGTGCGTGTTTCACGTGTTGTTTAATTGGTCGAGAAAGTGTCTTTTCAGCTTGCCTGTGTGAATGTGCTTACGGGTTGGCAAGCGTCTCAGGTTCAATGTTCTGTTTGACTCAACTGTTGTAAGTCGCTTTTAGGTTCAAGTCTCTCATTATGGCTATGCTTATGGATATGCAGATAGTTATTCTAATTGCCAAGATATTGACCTACCATATCAACCTATCATATCGAGCTATCATATAAAATCACACAGCTGGAAATTAAGTTCAATGCTTGCAACTAAATAAAGCCTTTTGTTTTGTTGCTGTTGTCACTGTGGCAACTATTTGGTAGAGCTGTTTAGCTTTGTCTCACAAGTCGATCATCAATTGCTCTTGACGCAATAGAGCAATGAATGAGCTACTTCGAGGACAAAGCTGTAAGATTAAGAGAAACGCTTTCAAGGTCAAATAACTTAGTACTTTTTGATCTTAGGAGTAGCCTTGCAAGCCATATGCTGAGCTGTAACAAACACGCTTTGGTCTGTGCTGAGTTGGCGTATGTAAGAAAACTTAACAAACTTTCGGTCTCTCGGCAGGCATTTACTGGATTATGCAGGACAAGCTGACAGCTCGTTGGCCGACTTAAGAACGCTCAGACTGTCCAAATTAGTCGGTGCTAAGATCTAACTATTTATTCATGCGCCCCTGTTGCATGCAACACCCGATACAACTGACTTGAATTTCGGTGCGAGGTGCAAATCGAATCGAATCGAAGCCCAACGGGCGGTAGCTTTGACGCCAGACGCACGCAGAGCATATTTGTTCGGCGTGTCCAAATGCAAATGGAACTCTGTAGACAGCAGAGTCAAGAGTAGCTGCTCCAGTCCAATACGCAGCAGGAGATTGGCCAGTTACTTACTCCAGCTCAATGATGACTTCCTGCAACAGTGAGAGAATCGCAAAGGGAGACGCTTGAAGTCAACTGCTAATGCAGAAGTTATCATTAGTTCAATGTTTTGTTTATGTAGTTTAATTAAGTATTGTTGTTGTTGTTGTTTGTTATCTTTTTTTTTTTTTTTTTTTTTTTGTTTGTTTTGGATATGCAACATAGTTCACAATTATTATGCCATGACATGCCTGTGGGCCAGAGCTAAGCGGCAGTAATGCTGTCTGTAGGGCCGGCCGTATGGGGCACGTTCGCCACTCGTTTCGTTTGGCATCGTGTGGCAGGCTTCGTATTCGTTTGGCTGCAGCATCAGCGGCGCGGCGCTGTGGCTCAGTTCGCTTTTGTCTCGCCCAGTGGCAGGTTGTTAGTCGGTCCTGTGCGTGCAGCCCGAACGGAGCCAGCCAACGGCGCTCGACGCACATTTTACAGTTGATAATTTGAAAAAAAGCAACCGAACCGAATTCATAGTCAACGGCAGCAGCAGAAGCAGAAGCAAAGACAAGTCAAAGGCGTTGCCGCAGCATCCGCACTAGACCAGAGGCTCCTCAGCAGGATTGACTCGGGAGCTTGGCACTTGACGTGAGTAGTATTTAGCCAACGATTCCCTGCCACATGGTTGTGGCCTAAACGGGTCCATTACCCAAAACCATATTGTTCTATCCCTTTGTCCCATTTGACAACTTTTTGACCGTAATCATAAGCGCCAGCGCGTGTGGCTGGCCTCTTTAATTATTTATCTGATCTAGATCCACAATTTGTTTTTTTTTCCCAGTCGTTTTGTTTTTCTTTTTTCCGATGTCATCTTCGAATGGCAAATGAAAATCAAGTATACGTCGCATAAACACTTCAATGCCATTAACATGAATCTTTCATATAATTTCGTGCGCTCACATGACAATTTATGTGGTACCCGTGAGTGTTTTGCTCTCATTTCTTTTATTTTCTTCTTATTTTTTTTTATTTGGGTCTTCATTTTTTGTATTTTTATGGGCCAACTTGGTCCATTTGCCGAGGACTGGCCACAGTTTGAGGGCTTGTTCTGTGGGTGGCAGTGGCAGTGACAGCTTGACTGGGAGCGGGAGTGCGAGCTCGGCTAATGCATTGATCAATCCGAAGCCCGATTACTTTCCACTCTGCCAGCATATACATAGTATAGAGTTTGAGCACCTTCACCTGACCTGCCAATCCTTATGGCAAACAGCATTGTGTCTCGTCAGCAGCTGAAGTCAGGTGGCAGCGCTTCAACTGCAACTGCAACTGCCACTACGCCTCATCGCATCGCCTCCTGTCTCCATCTTATTATCGCTGGTGACTGATTGGCTTCGTTTGTCAGCAATTGTTACAGTTGCATAATGTTTGCCAAATCAGTAGTGGCATGCGGCAGCAATGCCATTCAAATATGCTGATAAGCTCTGGCTGGCGCCACCTGGCGGACAACACTGAATGCTATTTGAAGAACACAGAAGAAGAAGGAGAAGAAGAAGAAGAAGCTCGTTAACTGCAAACGAATGGCAATAATAAGCAAACAACAAATACCGAAATCCGTATCCACCGCCTGTTCGCTGCTTGTGCAACAGTTTCAAAGGAATTTGCAGCATTTAAGTGTGCTTAAGAGCGCCTGAGAGCGCGACGAGTTCGTTGACCCCTAGCCGTAAAGGTGCCCGGGATGAGTATTCTTTTGTGCAAAATGTCGCTAAAGCATCGTTAAATGTGGCGCATCAAATTATCATTAGATTTATAGCTGATGCCCTCGACTACGACTCGGCGAATCAGCGCCTCAGCGCCCCGAGCGTTGCCTAGCTGGCCCCGTGTTGCATGCCTCACTTTTTTATGGCTTTTGAGTGCGGGTGAGGCTGCGGGCAGGTTTTATTGCCCGTTTTGATTTATGGCAAATGCCTAAGGAACTGCAACAGTGTGCACTTTGCCTTGCCTTACAATAGACAAAGTTAATGTTCAGCCCAACAAGCCTGAGCCGAAACTTTGAATCTTCATCTCCAGCTGCAGCTGAACTTTTTGCAAACTTCAAAACTAACATGAACTGGCGAATATGATGTATATTTTGGTTTTGCACTCACATTCCAAGGGTCGAATATCAAGTAACTTGGTAATAAAACAAGCGAAAATGTTGCGCCGACTGCACAATACTCGTTCACAAGCCAAAAGCAATTAAATCAGTAACTTAGCTGTCTGAGCTTTAGCTTCAAAACATTGCAAGATAAAATTTGTTCTAGTTTGCCACGCCTCCAAGAGGCATATATAATATATCGAGGTAAATTAAGAGAGGAGGTCAACAGTTTCTAGTTCTTAAACTGTGAGAGACACAGCTTTACTTTTGGGACTTACCTCGCCTCGCCCTCGTATCTTAACACTTTATAAGACGAGGCTACCAACGACTTTATAAATTCAAATTTCATGTCTATAGCTTCAATAACGGCAAAATGCTTTGCGTTCATACGAACAGTCTGACGGACGGATGGCTGAACAGTCGGACAGACAGACGGACAAACAAAAACAGGCAGATGGACGGATAGACAGACTGCCGGACAGAAAAACGGTCGGACGGACGAACAGACTGACAGACAGACAGACTGATGGGCGGACTGACAAACGGACAGACTGGCGGACAGACAAACGGACGAAGAAGCAGACGGACGAACAACTGACGGAAGGACATCCGGAAAAACAGACAGACAGAAAGATGGACGAACGGATGGACAGAGAGACAGACTGACTGCCGGACAAACGGATGGATTGACCGAAGGACGGACAGACAGATGGATGTAAAGACAAATGGCCGAACAGACTGATGGACAGACAGACGAACAGCCAGACAGATAGACGGCAAAACCAATATACTCTTTTCGCTTCATAAGCGAGTATAGAAACTTTTTCTAATCACCTTTCGAAAATTGATTATTCTTGTTTGTGCAAATGTCTGCAAATAGAAAAAAACATTTATTTCTGCTTCCATAAAGTCTATATAGAACTTTAAAGACGAACTTTAATTTCAGTTCAATTGAACTGAATTCAGATTTGAAAGCTGAGACAATGTCTAAGTCTGTCTGATTCTCTGAGTGTCTACTCATTTCTTTGGCCATTCGATCTCACAGAGCCATAGAGCTAATGAAATTGAAATTCATTTGAGAAAAGTGTATGATCGATATAAGAACTGCAATAGACTTTATAATCTAAGAGTTGAAGAGGAACCCTCCCAGCTCTTCATCCATTCAAAAATAAATTCAAATTTTAATATCAAAGTTTCCATAGTTATTTAGTGAATCTGAAGTTGCGGAACACAGCCAAAGTAGCAGCCGTATACTCAGTAAATTTGCCATTTTCCACTAGAGAACAAACTGTAAAATTCTTGTAAGTTCTATGAAATCTTTAAGACAGATTGCAATTCTGAATGGGAACTGGGCTATGCTCTGAGTGCTAGGCAAAAGCATTTCCCTAAAAGAACTCCATAAGTAAGCCAAACTTATGCAGCGCCCGAAAGCTGTGACAGCGCACTCAACAGAGAGAGCTAGAGAGAGAGAGAGAGAGAGAGAGAGGGAGGAGCATGCAACCAACTTGTTTGAGCAACAGGCACCAACAACTTAGCGACAACTGAGTAAGCAGCTGCTTTGCTTTGCCTTGCCTTGCTTTGCTCAGGACTTGGCCCTGTGGCACTGACAGCTCGAGTCGGCTGCTTGACTGAGATTCCCGTGAGGGCGCGCGGCCAGGCAACAGCAGCAGGAGGAGTTTTGTAAATTCATTAAACGCATGAAATATGCATAAACATAATTCGGTTTCTGTAATTAACATTTTTGCCAGACAGTGTGTTTTTTCTTTACGCTCGCCTGTCATGTCCTCCACTGTTTTCCCATTTCTTTTTTCGCTCTTGTGCTGTGTTGTGTTGTTATTTCGTTGCTGTTCGAGAAAGTCCTGTGCAGGCGCAGCAACAAAACAGCTGCGACCAAGCTGCCCGCTAATTGAATCACTTTGGCCATGTTTGGTTAGCCTTTTTGTCTTAGTCCACTTCGCAGCTTTAATTAAGCAGCCAGCGGGCTAAACTACGATACGCCGGCGAGGATACAACCCTTTGCATGTTGGCTAAACAGAACACGTGCTGGAATTTTTCAACAGAAACTCGCAGAAACATCAAAAAAGCACGTAAGCGTGTTTAGCGTGGCCCGCAACCGACTACCAAATCCCCTGGGCAACAACAAAAATGCTGAGCAAACATTTTTGGAGGAGCGCAGAAGTTGACGGATATAAAAAAATGAAATATACAAGTATGCTAGGTGTTCGTACTCGTGCAGCTAACTATTCTAACTCTCGAGCTATGCCAAAAAAAAGAGATTTCAGAGATCGAAGGAAAATCAAAGCTTGTTCGCTGCAGACGATATACGTTTCAAAGACTTTCCTTTATGAAGACGGACAGACAGGCGGACTATGTATTACTTTATGGGAATTTTATGATGCTTCTCCCTGCATAGATCTCTCATTGGCTCTAGACTAGTTGCTTTTCAGATGTGGGTATGTGCTGTATTTCCTTGGGACCTCTTAGTCCCGCTAGTCAAGTAGCTTAAGATCTTTTCCATTATAAAGTCCGATTTATATAAATATATACGTAGTACTTCATAGAACTGCTGCGATGCTTCACTATGCACAATTTTGTTGATCCCTCTAATGTAGTCGCTTTTAAGATTGCTTCTTGCCTAAGGACAGACATACTGGCGGACATATATAGAGAAATTTACTTCAAAGCCGATCATACACAGATCTCCTATTCTTTCGTATCTCGCATAAGGACGGACACATTTCATTCTTTATTGGCATGCTGCGATGCTTCTTCCTGCATAGATCTCTCATTGGCTCTGGACTAGTCGCTTTTCAGATGTGGGTCTGTGTTGTATTTTCTTGGGATGCTACACTATGTACAGATCTCTAAGTTCTGCTAGTCAAGTAGCTTAAGATCTTTTCCTTTATAAAGATGCTGCGGTGATTCTCTATGCACAATTTTGTTGATCTCTCTGGTCTTCTCGCTTTTAAGATGGCTTCTTGCCGAAGGATGGACCAATTGACAGGTATTTATAGAGATATGGACAGATCTCCTATTCCTTCTAGCTTAGCCGCATTTAAGATCATATCCCACATATGGACAGACACATTTCATTCTTTATTGGCATGCTTCTCTCTGCGCAGATCTCTTTTGTACTCTAGTCTAGTCACTTCTAAGATCGTTTGCTTCATAAGGACGGACATCTGTGGACATGTGTTGCAGTTAATCTCTTATTCCCTTTTACTGGCCATTTTACGAAAGGGCATAGCTTCTATAAAAAAGTAGAAAAATATGCAAATGCCAGAGGTCTAGGTGTAGCCGCTGATGGTGCTGCTGCTGCTGCTGCTGCAGAGCCAAGCGGCAAATGGCATGCGGATGAAGATTGGGCTACTTATGGCAAACTTTTCCTGTTGACTTTCAGCTCGGTGCACGTTTTTACTCTGGTTTTCCTTTTATGTGCCACTTGTTGGAACTCATTAATTTGGGACAAAAAGGAGGAAGAAGAAGAGAAAAAAAAGAAAACGAATGAAACTTTTTTGGAACTTCGTTTCGATGCCAATTGTGAAGGACACGTGCAAGACACAATTTTCACACGAATTTCTGCAATTTGGCACCGCGAACGAGGGTCCTGCAGTCGGTCTAAGCTATATAAATGTATGTGTGTATGTATGTATGTATATATGTGCTTTCAGCTGGCAATTGCTGTTGCTCAGCATAATTTAATTTACATGGAAATGCGAGCTTAAAATGCTGCGGCGTGACATCTGTGCGCCAACTGTCAAATGGCAGGATGGTTAGGGATTTCGAAATGAACAGCGCTGCTAACAGCTCTGTAAGCGCCGCCGACAATGGCAACGATATCGCGCTGTTGCCATTCAAAGGCAGCTGTGCAGAAACCGGCAGATAATGTAAACAAAACAATGCAAATAACAACAAGAGCAACAACATCACCTAACAATACAACAAGTTGCATAGATGCAATCCGTTGTCTGGCTGCGAGCGCTTCCTTGGCAATGGCGACAGCATTTCAGACTGCGTTTGATAAGGTATAGGGGGAGGCTGGAGGCTGTGTATGTGGGTGTAAGAGTTAGACAGAGAGAGAGAGAGAGAGAGAGAGAGACTAAAGAAGAGACTGCAGGCTGTAGGTAGCACAAGCTCGTGGCTGCGACTTAATGTGCCGAGTGCTCAACCACAGCAACAACAGCAGCAACAGCATTGCAGCTGGTCGCGGCACGCCCAATGGCGAGCAGCGAAATACCAAATACAAATATCTATATAAATCAAACTAGAATATACCCTGTACAATAAGTGTTCAAGCGCAAAAGAGACTCATGAATAAGCTTCACAAAGAAGTTTGCTTCGATATGGCCAAAGAGAGAGAGAGAGATGGAGTTGTAGAGCTCATAAATTCTTAACTTGATCAGGATATGTCAAACAGAAAACATGTTTACAATTCGATTGCTTTCTGTTGTCTAAATTGAATACATAAATGTCAATATTTTTCATATAATAATTCTATGTTAGGAAGAGGAAACCAGCCTATGATACACCTCACAGCAATTGGTGCATGGCAAGTCTATTAAAAGAAAAAAATATCTTCCACAAGTTTGAAAGCAAAAGGAAGCACTGATAAGCTGCCACGCCAAGCGATTACAAATAGAAAGAGAAACAAAATATCTGTTAAGTCATTTGAATATTAAAATTATTTATTTACTTCTTTTTATTTTTATATATTTATTTTTTAGGCAGTTTATTGTCCTTAGCTACTAAGATGGCTACATGCCTTTACTGCTACTGAGTCGAATTTAATTTTGAATTAAGACCTAAGGCATGCAATCTGTTCATTCTTCACTTGTTTGTGTTGGTGACTAAGTTGGCTGCAAGCTGGCTTCAGTGGGTGGACATTCTATACGCTGTGTCGTCCAATGAGCTCAGCTATTGTCGGCCTCTGTGTAAAGTTTCGCTTCTTACGAACAATTCAGCTCAGATCCAATTTGCAATTTTGTAATGTGTAAAGATCACCATAATGGTATAGCCACCTTCGAGTAAATTTTGTATAGTAACAAGTGTAATCAGTGCTGTAAGGGCAGCATTTGAAGTTGGAGTTCTATGGGCAGGAATGTCGCTCTCCTTAGGCTCGCTTTCGCTATGCCATAACTGAATAAAGACAGTGTGAAATTGAAACTTCTGAATCCCTATGTCAGAATATGGTTTCTCATAAGTTGTTTTCGTATTGAACAATATCAAAAACTGCAGATCTTGTGCACACACTGCAGGTCCATGCAACCCTTTGCTATATGTGCCCCTGCACTGGGTATAGAAGTAAATGCATAAAACAACATGAAGACAGCAGAATTTAAAAAAAAAAGCATAAACGCGGTTGACAGCACATGAAAAATGTACCTGAATAAGATTTTTTGCTAGATTCTGTGGCTGCCTGTCGTGGGTGGCGGGCGTGGCTGGGAGGCGTTAAGCGAAAAAGAAAAAAAAAAAACAAAAACAAAAAGAAAGAAAGACCTGCAACCGGAAACGTAAGCACAATGGGCAAAGTGCAAGCTGAGCTTTCAAATGCTAATGAGCAGAGATTATCCTCTACACTCGAGCGCAAAGGAACAATGAGCTGCAAATACAGCCAGCAGCAGCTTAAAACAGAGTTAAGGCAATTTAATGCTCAGCAGGCTATGAGCCGAACACACAAAACAACTCATTATCAAAGATAATGCAAATAATCTGCTTCTGTCTGATACGAACTTGATTAAGTGATTAATGCTGACAGCCAAATGCAACATTTACCGTTTGTATTCATTAATTAGGCCAAAATCAATAAATTTCAATTTGCCAAAACAGTAAAGCTTCGCTCTGGTCGTCTCTGCAATTACATTGCATTACAGTCCATTTATGGCTTCGATTGAAATGTTTCGGCATAGTCTGCTGTGTGATGCGTGACCAAACCCAATCCAGTCCTGTACTCTAATGTTATATTTATGTGTTTGATCTTAGAAGTGAAGCAAACGCTGTGCATGTTGAACACTGAATGCTCTCTATACACATTGCTGCTATGGCGGAGTTGTGTTCGGGGAGGGACTTGTGTTGATAGTTCCAACAGATGATAGTTGGGTAGAGTGAAGGTTGAAGGAGATAACATATTGACAATACAACAGATAGAGAGAGAGAGAGAAAGTGAGTGAGAAGGACAGATAGAGAAAATGAGGGGGAAAGATGTATAAAGAGAGAGAGAGAGAGAGAGAGAGAGAGAGAGGACAGAGAAAGTGAAAGAGGACAGATAGAGAAAGTGAGGGAGAAGGACAGATAGAGAAAATGAGGGACAAAGATATTCTAGAGAGACAGACCCAGAGTGAGAGAGGGAGATATACAGAGAGTGCGAAAAGGTGAGAATGAGAATGAGAAAGAGAAAAGAACAGATAGATAGATAGATAGATAGATAGATAGATAGATAGATAGATAGATAGATAGAGGGATAGAAGGAGACATAAAGAGAAAGAGAAGGAGAGATAGATAAAGATAGAGATTGGGCGAGAAAGAGAGAGAGAGAGAGAGAAAGTGAGTGAGTGAGAAAGGTAGAGGAAGTGAAGGAAAGTGAGAGAGAGAAAGAGAGAGGAATACACAGAGAGAGATACACAGAGAGAGAGAGAATTATACACAGAGAAGCAGATACACACAGAGAGAGAGAGAGAGAGAGAGAGAGAGAGAGAGAGACAGAGAGAGAGAGAGACAGATTGAATAATGATTTGACTTGGCTGATCAGATTTGTATAACATACATATTTAGATTTCCATTCTTCATAGCAAACTCGATGTACACAATGTTAGGGAGGTTGGGAATTCAGAGCAAATGCCTCGGGGCAATGGTTGGCCACAAATGTGTTGGTCGTGATTTCACTCACATGAAGCCAAAAGCAGCAAGCAGCAAGCAGCAAAAAGCATAGCAGGTCAGAGGGTCAGGGGGTCAGGGCGTGTGGGGGGTCAAGGGGTCGATACAACGTTACAGTTGTTTCTCAATTCTCGTCTGATTAAATATCATTGCCAATTATTGTTTTTGTTGGGACTCCGCACATGGCTCTAGCCTCATAAAACAACACACGCACACACACACACACACACACAAACATATGTCTGCTGTGTGTGTGTGTGTGTGTGTGTGTGTATTTGCGCATGTGTTTGCTTATGTATCGCTAACGCTGTGACGCGTTTTCAATTTGGTTTTGCCAATGATGTGAGCAAACAAAACGTCCAACTCACGCAACTTTTGTTGCCATTCATAACGAACAGGGCCAGCGCTACCCAGTGGGTCGCAGTTTGCTGTGGCAATTCGCAGAAGTTCAGCCAACTGCTATATAGAAATACAGAAATGAAAATTACCATTCAAACCGATGATTTCCATGAAAGCCGATGAAAGTATTTTTTATAGAATATAGAATTCAACTTTCTCGGAATATTAGTTTACTTTCTGCATTCAAATTAAGATTCATAAATTGAGTGGCCAATGAGCATGACGACTGTCAGGGCTCTGCGAAGCGGTTCTGGTCCCACTGGGTGCCTGGTGCCTGGTGCTAGGCGCAACTATTAATATGTTGACGTTGATGTTTTTAAGGATAATACAGTGCGTGTTGCCTCTGGCACTCACACACACACACACACACACACACACACGTGCTCAGCTGGCAGCCACGCCCATCATGTGAGCCCCGAATTAAAAAAAGGAAGTCGAAAAAGATAAGAAGAGTATAAAGTGCGCTAGACGTGACAGCTCAACGGGAAGTTACCCTGAAATTAACCATGACTACCCATAGCGCATATAAGTTTCTGCTTTGGCTTATGATCTGTCTGGAACAACAAAATATCTCTTGGTATTGCTATACAAATATTTTAAACAATATATATATGCGACCCACTTGGAGAGCTTTAAATGGATGCAGGGTATAGTGAACGATGCGCCCAATTTAATTTATTTTCCGTTGATGCTGCGGCTGCTGTCGGTGTTGTATCTGTTTGTGTTGCTGTTCATGTCATGGCCCTTGGCCCATGGCCCGTGGCCCATGGCTTCATTCAGTTTGCCTTAAATACCTTCCGGTCGGACTTCAAGTGCAGCTTTTGCTTGTTAGGGCGGATTACAATGTCTTCCCGCGTCGTCTTCCATTCCATGAATGCGTGTTCTTAACTTGTCTTGCACGCAACTGTCTCTCTATGTGTGTGAGGGAATTTTGTCGACTATATATTCAGCAACTTCAGTCGGTTTGCTTTCGCCATTCATTTGACTTTTAGTTTGCCATAAAGGACATATGCAGTTCATTTATGCTAATGGCCGGCAAGTGCAGCTCGACAAGAGCCAAGGCTAATTGATGGCATCATAACAGATAGTTTCAATCAGCTGCTGCGCTTGTTAATCCATAATGATGATGCCCAAGTGCCGTTGGCCCATCTTGTCATAAATTGCATTGAATGCGAGCGACCATAAATGTAATTTAGACATGGAATAACACGTTGTTAAGCATTAATGTTGTCGAGCAGCCAAGCCAAACGGCATTCACAATGCAGCAGCCACAACAGCAACAACAGCAACAACAACAAGGACATGAAAATGCACTCAAAAATGCAAACACACACACACACACACACACACACACATATATGTGTGTATATACTTGTTGGGTATATAATAGATAATGTATTTGGAGAGTTAATTAAAAGCGAGCAAGCACAAAAGCGAAAGAGAGAGAAAGAGAGAGAGAGAGGGAGAGAGAGAGAGCGAGAGAGGGAGAGGTTGTATATATAGTTGACAGCCATGAGCGCAACGGGCAAACCTGTTAAATGTACTTGGCAAGTGTGCAGAGCGGCGCCAGAGGAGCGGCTGGCACGAAGGGCGCTCAGCTCAGCTGGCAGCTGCCAAAAAATGGCAGCACTGAGACAAAAACTCAATTTCTTTTTTATTTGCAAACAAATTTAACTCTGATTTAATGCAATGATAATGCAGCAGCAGCAGCAAGTCTCAGCAGCAAGTGTAGGCCTAACTGAGGGAGAGCTGAAAGCTGAAGCCAAGCAATTACGTTCTAGCCAACGAGAATGATTCAACTGTTAAGCTGACTTACACTTGTCCTAACAGTATATTCAAATCTATAGTTTGTAAATTTGGTATTAATATTTTGGGTAGAGTCAAATGTTTTCATTTATTAAGTAGACGAAATAAAAAAATAATATTTATGGTGAAACTCCAATTAGGTTGTGAAACAAAAGAACCAAACGCGCAGCACTATCTAAGCTAGAAATGGGCTATTGATCAAGATCAACTATATGTGCTTTGATGCGCTAAGATCACCAGGTATATATATGTACTTTGATAGTTATTCTGATCACTATAAATGTGCAAACTTTGATAGTGTTGCTGGGCTGAGATCATCAGGCATATGCATGGATAGATTAGCTTGCTCTGCATATATATACTCTATTTCTGCACACACTTACATACATTGAAGTGTTTGAAAGTGTTTGTAGAAGTGAAGTGTATGCAGCTGAGATCTCCAGCTGTTCTGGTGATATGATATGATCTGATCTGATAAAATACCTATAATGCCCTCGACAGCGATAATATTTGTTGCTACGAAGCCGCCGAGCTCTTTCGGCAACTCTGACTCCCGGTCATTTACAAAGTTTTACGAAAGGCTTTGCGTACTTAGTTTAATTAGATTATTATTTATGGATTGAAATGCAGTGAACGTGGCGTTTATATAGGAAAAAGTTAAAATACTATAATAAAATTTCAGAGCAGCAAAGTAAAGTCAAGAAATTGAAGTTATAAGTAAGGAGAGCAGCTGAGTATGTTAGGTTTGCTTATGTGTGGGAGTGCAGTAAGAGACGATCCAAAGAGACGATAAACTTAAGAGCGCTAATTACAATAGCTACAATTTGCGGGCGATATGAAAAACAGTTGGATTCGACTAAACAATATCAAGATCAAGTCAGCAGCCCAGCCTGGCTTTGGCTGCACATACAACCTGCTCACTTTTGCGAATGCTTATACCTTGAGCTGGCTAATAAAGTCAAACCCAAGGCTAAATATCAGTTCTTTGCCTTTTACTCATTGCTCATTATTTATAAGCTCATATTTATTTAAAAACTCAATCACAGCTGATTTCGCCAAGTGTAAGGGACCGAAACAGTTTACCATGGACAATGCAACTTTTTGCAGCCAACTTTAGGGGGGCGCCAGATAAGTTTTAATTTAAAATGACACGCAATAATGTGTCTCAGTGTATGTGTGTGTGAATGAGTGTGAATGTGTGTGTATGTGTGTTTGTGTGTGTTCGTGTGTGTGTGTGTGTGTGTGTGTTTGTAACTGCCTGAGTGGCAGCTGCCAAGTGGCGCCAGAGTTGGAGACAAGTTTATTTAAGAAACATTTGAAAGGCACAAGGATAAACGAGCACAAAAGGATGCTGCTGATGCGAGCTGCTTGACTGTGTCAAGTGGCGGATAAACATACTTCAATGCCATATGAAGCTTGTCTGCTCAGTTTCAGATGCTGTGCCACTATCTGCCAGGCTTCATTCAAATTTCAATATTCAAGTTAATGCGCTGAAAGAACTAATGCCATGGCCCTATGCACCTGCTGTTTCCGGCCAAACATCCGGCTTGCCAGCTGCATCCTGTGCTGCATCGGGGCGGGCTTCCGTTTAAGCTGATGTTGTATTAAAGCGAAATGCACGCGACTGGCACGCATCAGTAGCTGCAGCAGCAGCAGCAGCAGCACGCACGCACCAGTCCGTAACCAGAAGCCAGAAATGAAATCTTCTCGAGATCTCAACTAGCCAACCTCAACTAGCCCAGCCACGACCTTGGCCAATTTGCTTAGCACGCAGGAGATGGGAGCCAGGCGATAGGGGACAAGGCTGGGCCAGGTTCGCTATGCCTGCCAACTGTCATAGGAAAGCCTTGGCATCTCCATTGGCATGGCCAGTGCCAACAGTTAGTCAGTGTCGACTTTTTGTCGCTTTGCCAGCTTCGGCAGCGTTTCTGGGCAGGCAATTTGATTTATGCGACATTTGCTTTGCATATGCCATTCGCAATGAGAATCGGCAACATGGGCATGGATACGGCCACGGACACGGGCACGGCTATAGACATGGCCAAAACTGTAGCGCGTAAGCAGACAATGACTTAGATCCGCCACAGTGCGCCAGGCAGTAACAGAAACAACCACACGAGCACACATCAGCGAGCTGAGGTCGGGCGGGTAGGTCAGCCCTGACGTCGTTGTAAGCGCTTATTTATGACATCTCCTAGGAGTTGGCAGCCCACAAACATCCACAATGGCAAAAATGCCAAGCGAAACTTTAGTTTTTCTTCTTGTTCTTTTTCTATTATGAAAAAGTGCGTGTGGCTTGTGAACAACAAACACATTATGTATAATAAGCTGAAGCTGTGTGCAGGAGCGGTTCAGCTGGCACGCGGGCAGAATGAGATACTGTCGAATCGCAATCATTTGTTCAACTCTTCGCCTCCTTGAAAAAAGCCGTAAAAGTTGCATACATTTTGGTCTTCTCGCTGATTCGTTGTTTTTAGGTTTTGCAATTTTGTTTCGAAATCTTTCTCAGTTCGAACTGTAGTTGTAGCCAGTTAATCTAACATTAGGTTTTGCTGGCAGTTATGAAATCTCTATGTCGCCTTACATGCTTTATTTTGTGGTTTTCTTATTGCTTTCGCTGACTTGGTTGATTTTTTTGATTGAAAAAGGCATATAAACGTAATCATGCCAAAACAGAGCAGAGTTTCAACCAATAATGAAGGATTGAACTGGCAAAACAGTTTAAAATTGTTACATCAGCAATCAAATCAATTCCACACAAAGCAGAGTTCATTCTGGAAACAGTCATCCTCTAGTAAACTGAAACGTCAGAAACAAGCTGAATACCTAAATGTCTAAAAGTCTTTACTCTTGTGGTCTCAACTCTTGCGCCATCAAAGTAATGTCGCCGTTGGGCGCGAGTTTTTAACTTAATTTAATTTTGTGTTTATTAAATTTTATGCCTCTGCTTAACTTACTATTCAAATATGCAATGCCACACAAAATATGATAAAGTTAAATATCTAAGAAACCAAAATATGAAATTCCTGTTAAATCGAAATGTTTTGTTGTCTCAACAAATCAAATACCCCCGGTAATTCATAAAATATGATATCACCTAGCAATTTCGAATGATCTGGCCTCGAACGTATAGCATTCTTAGATATAGATCTAGATCTAGAGATGCTTAGGTTCCCTGAATGATTACGAAATTGGTGGGAAAATCTAATTATGTAGTAAACTTCTGTGTTTGACTTTACCATAACTCCGATTCTTTGCTCTGTAGAAGCCCTGACATAAATGTTTGACATTCTCTAAGCCAACTGTAAAAAGTAAATCCATAATAAAGATAGCACAATAAATCAATTTGTAATTGGTTAACGAATAATATATGATATGACCATAAGATTTTTTTTGTCTTCAGGGACTAGGCGTTTAGAGGCCGACCCTGTGCATGTAAATGTGTGTTATATGTGTGCGTGTGTGCGTGTGTGTGTGCGTATGTGTGTATATATGTATACCATGTATGTACTTTGGCAGTTTATGTGTGCAATAGTCGCTCGGCATCAAAGCAAGTTAAAAGGCAGCAGACGAGCAGACAGGAAAATAAACGGAAGGCGTCGACAACGCTGACGGCGCAAATTTTCGCGCTGGCTGGCTACGGCTGATTTCCCTTTCATGCAGCAATAACAACAGGCTAAATAACAGCAGCAACAACAACGACGACAACAACAAAAACAGGCACAAAAAATAAACAATTGGCACTGACGTCAAAGTGTCGCTCAAACTGTGAGCCTCGCTGCCAGCCGGCACCTGAAGGACTCCGCTCAAACGAAAGCATGTACATATATGGGAAAAGTTTGTGACGAAGCCTGATGAAGGCAAGCCATCAAAAGGAACAACTCAGGTCGGGCATGCCTCTGTCACAGCAGACTCAAATATTGTGAAACAAATTCGTAGTCCACATGTCTGGCCCATAGCCAATATACTCTGTTAGCCTGCGACAAATAGTGTATAGAAAGCATTTTTCAATTTACATTTAAATTTTACTTTTACCACGAAATGATAACATCTGAAAAATGTTCACATCAAATGGGTTAAAAACACTTCATTACGGTCATTCATGAAGTGAAATGAGTATATTGGTTTTATGCAATGGCCGTCTTGTTGTCCGTCTGTCTGCTCGTCCGTCCATCCGCTCGTCCTTCCGTCCGTCCGTCCGTTCGGACTCTAAAATGGAACAGTTATGTTACTGTAGACACCTTTCCGACTGATTTACCAAAATAGATTCAACTGTTTTGGGACCGCGACTGAGTATTCTGCAGTCGGTAGCGCCCGACTGCAACATTCTGACTTGTTTTTCTGTTGAATTGCTTCAAACCTTTGCGTTCTTAACATAATAAAGCAGCTTCCATAATTACTTTATGTACTTCAGCTCGAATAGGCAATTGTGGCGGCAGAAGTGTTTAACTAACTTTTAAAATGCTCTGTAATCGCTTTGCTCGTGAGCAACACCAACAACAACAGCAACAGAAGCAGAAGCAGCAGCAGCAGCAGCAGCAGCAGAGCTGCCAAAACTCTCAGTTATTATGTTGATAAATTGGGTCATTTGTAATGCTCTCGAATTTGATTTGATCTAGCAGCCGTTGACAAGGACAGGGACCGACCCCCATGTTTCTGTTTGACTGATGGCAGCCTCAAATTTGATATTGCTCGTCCCATGGTGTATAGATAGATACATTGGATGCACGTCAACTGGGCTACTATACAGACGGCCTATACGATATATGTACATAAATATATGTATGCAAAGGCAATCAAGATGCGATTGGCTGATTTATTGCGTATTCGTTCGGTTGGCTAAGGATAGCACAGGGTGATGACTTCGCCTTGCTGTTTTCCTCCCGCTTGTTGCATGCCACATTTTTCAAACACTTTCGGCCCTTTACTGAACTGATTGACAGCAAGATTTCCAACAATTGCACATTATAATTTAAACGACCAGCCAGGCGGCCCAAGGTGCTCGTTACCTTCGACAGGCGCAACTAATGACGAATATTAATGCACTGAATGTTGAGCAAAAGTGACGCCAAATGGCGACGCGACGTTGCCAAACAAACAACAGCAATTTGTTTCCATGGGGCAGCCTTTATTGGGAAGAAAATGAAAGAAAAGAAATGAAATGAATTTTTGTACTTTGAATATGCCAACAGTCTTTAGGCAACTGTTGTCTTTTGAGAGATGTCAGCTGGCAGCGCAAGCTGACAGAGCTATACTATAAAAAGATACGAAGTCTATAAAGTGTTGCTCATTTATGCTTCTATTAGAAGCCTTTTGAAGATCCTTTGAGCTGCTCTAGCTTAGCTCTGCTGTGTATGGCAGATTTACTCAAGAGTTACACGCTGTTCTGATTACTATGGCGGTGAGTTGAGCATTGTTTGAAGAGTGAGTGCAGTAGTTTAATGAATGTGTGGTTGGCTTGAATGAGTTATGTCTAATGCATTTAGTGTTGAAGAGTTGTGAGTGGTTGAATGATGTGCGGTGGCAAATCTCACAAATGTAGTATATGAACAGGCTAATAGTATATGAAAGGCTAATAATATACCAATAATGAAATCAAACTTATACGAAAGCATCTGTCATGCTCCATTCGAATCTGCAGTCAGGTTAGCCGCTACCACAAAAGATTGACAATATATGGTGGGAGTGCACGACTAGGAAATACCTTGAACGCTGCGAAGCGCTGATGTTCCAATCATTCTACGCTTCACAAATACATACATACATAGCAAGCCAACACGTGTACATCGCACATACGCACTCGCACATAAGCACGCGCTCTGCTTACTGCGCAGCGACTGCGCTTGAGCTGCACTTATGGGCTTTGCTCTGGGAACTCAATTGTTGAATAACTTTTGTGCTAAATGCACTTTCGACATAATGCAATTTCTTCTGAGCGTAATGATGGCCTGCAGATGTGTGAATTTGCCAAAGCACAAGTCTCTAATATTTGAAATATGCTTTTTATGAATTTGGGTGTGGAGAGGGAGGTGTTCAAAATACGAAAGATACAAAATGTGTGCATTCACTACAAGATTCCCTACAGCAAATTTAATGTTTCAATCTAAGCTTAATAAACTAAACCAAATTATCGATTTTTATCGAGAATGAGGTAAAGTTCCGAACTAAAATAATAAGCTCACACTGCGTAGGATATGCAAGAACATATACTTAAAGTCTTTAGCTTTTGTGGTTTACGAGAACGCTAAGTACATGCGAACGAACAGGCGGATGGACAAACTCAGCTCGTAGTCCTGATCAAGGTTATATGTATTTCTTATGAGGCCTGCCACGCCTGCTTCTGTCTGTTGCATGCATTTTGCCAAAACTATTCATTTCCCGAACTTCTATTTTCAATGTGTTTAAGCTATAACAATCTGCGTTGTCTTTATCTTAAGTCACTTCAAGCAAACCTGTAAAGAATATCTCAATATTCTGATGTGCTAAGACCTAATCGAGTTTGAATGCTCTAATCATGCTGCTGTATATGTAGTGTAGTAATATATGATTCAAGAATTTGAAGAATTTGAATTCGATTCTACTTTTTCGTCTGCCACAACAAGATGAGCCAATTTCATTTATCAAGACATCATTAAGACTAAAGTAGAGTCAGTTTAAAACATGTACGAGGTTAAAGGTTAAAGAAAGTCCACCTCAATCGATGGCAGTCGATGGCTAAGCCATGAAGCTCTTCAAGTGTTAAGCTCTGGCTTACCATGCGCGACTAGATGATGCTCTTTAAAAACTTTCAATGTAAAACTTAAGAAAAAATATTTATATATAGATGTAAATAAAAATAGAATGCCTTAAGTACATAAATATATACATTTGGATAGCTATTAGGGAGAACGCAGACAGGCAGCCAGGCAGTCAGACAGTCAGGCAGTCAGACAGTCAGGCAGACAGGCAGTCAGCACTTAGACATTTCAACAAAACGCGCTGTGTGAGGCGTATATAGATGTACACTCGGTACAAAAGGGAAAATTGAGGAACCGCGGCCGACAAACTTAACTGTCCTTCTGATGGCTGTGTTGTGTGTTGTGGTTGCCTGTGCCTTCGTCTGTGCTCCTTGGGCAAGTGTAAAAGTTATGAGGCGCCGCTAGACCTGAACACGGCCCCAACAATTTTGTACCCCAAAAGGCGCCTTCGTCGCGTCACGCTCGACGCATGCAGAGTGAGTGGATAAATGAGAGAAATTGCGAAACGTGATTTGGTATGCATTTGATGCAAGAAACATTAAACATTTTCCTCTCTACACTTTTTCAAAATATGACATAAAACACAGACGCAATGAGAACCTTTTACTCTCGCCCAGCTAAGTCATAATCACTTAAGCAATGCGAAAATGTCAAAAGGTGAACTTTTGATTTGATCTGAGCTCGTAGACCTAACTATTCGAGACAGAAAGCAAAACTGAAAACTTTCTTCATTTCATATGCGCAACGTTTCTGGGCGAATGAGAGCAGCTGCAGCTATTAGTCAAAGTTTGAGAAATTTGCAAACATTTGCAAATATTTTGTAAAGACAATTTATGAGAATAATATTTATGCTCTGACATGGCAATCGAATGGCAACTTCCATTGAGGCAATTAATCATTAAGTTTGGCCATACGACAAAATTACAAAACTTTTCTCCAGCTGAGTAGCGCAATGCACTGCCTAAGTAGACATTTTCCAATAAGAAACTGCTCAAGCTGAAGCTCACTTTGTGACGAAGGAGTCGCGTTGCCATGCAGTTGAGTCGTAGTCAAAAGTGCTTATATATCGAGCATTTTTTTTGCAGATTTCCGCTCAATTCTCCTTATTAAATTCTACTCATTTAATTGTTTGCGAGACCAAAATAGATTTAATTGCTGAACGGACGTCTGAGCATATTGCGTATCAAGCTCAGACTTCAGTTCCAACCGAGTATATTGAACCGTATGGTGCGAGTAGTGTTTGCTGCGAAATGGTATGATGTGCAGCCGTGCTGTGCAGTTGAGGCTGTAGGAGTAGCAGCTGGTCTCTTAGCTTAAGGAATTATTGGCGAAAAATATCGTGAGGCGTGTCGATGGCCGGTTGGGATGCTGAGATGAGTGTGAATGATAAGTGATAAATGAATATAATTTTCGTTGCTTTCTTAGCCATATTACAGACATCGTATGTATGTTATTTTGTGGAAGCTTACGTTCGATATTTAAGTAATGTTCTTCTTAAATTATTGATTACAAGTTCAAATTCCCCTGTTGGGATACAAAACTCAATGCGCCTTTGATTTAAAATTCTTATCTTATGACATGTCCATTGCCATGGCTTCGTGTGTTTTTCTTATGCCCCTATACTCCATAGTTTCAAATGTTGGGGATAATCGTAAGTCACATGTTATTTCCGAGAAGCAAAAACTAGACTGCAAGAACTTCCTTACATCGAAAACAATCTATTCCATTTGTGATGTAGAGACGTACGCATTCCTATGCTGGAATAACTCTTTTGAATTTCCAATAACAGCTGCTACTAGCTGCTGCAAATTAGCACTTCGAATACGTTTGATGGCCAATACTCAGCAGCTATCCAATGAATTGTTTGCTGTTCCAATTCAATTGCGTAAGGCTCCGACTATATGCCCCCATTCAACCCAGAATTCACAATTGATATGATCAACTTGAAGTTGTGAAACCTTTGTCAATAGGCCTTGACACTTACTAGAGCCGAAGTTACTCGAAACATGAGCATGTTTGCTTGTTGCCATTAGCCTAGTGAGCTGGTCAATGTATCTTCCAGTCGAGCACATGCGACTACAACATTCCTGCTCATTGTTTTGCTATTTAAAGGCCAGTTGAAAGCTTTCAGCAGAGGCACAGCTCTATAAATAAGTGAGGATGGAAACAAATTGAACGTTGCACTTTAAGTCCAACTGTGTGCAGCCGCACAAAATGTCACTCAGTAATTGCAGTTGTTGTTCGATCTGCTATATTGTTGCAGTTAAAGCGATGCCCCCAAAAGTGGGCTTTAATTTATGCGAATTGCGCAATGGCAAGACAGCGAGATGAACGGACGAACGGACGCACGGACGGACGGAAACTCATTAGTGTGTTATAATGATGCCCAGCAGCTGCAGCAGCAAAGAATAAAAGCCAAACACACACGCACACGCACACTCGCACACGCACACATACACAGACAAACGTGACAGATTGCCAACTTGAATGGAGATCGGAAATTGCGCACATTGCATTTTGTGTGCGCTGCACTCGATTTAAGAGTGTGAAATATTATTACCGAGCCACGGGTAAGCTGTAACTGGTTACGGAGTACGGACTCCGGACTACGGACTACGGACTACGGATTACGGATTATGGATTACGGGTTGCGGATTACGGATTGCAGGCTACGGACATTTTAAATGTTATTATAATTGGAACAAAACGAGCACATCTCTTCGCTTCGCTTCGCTTCGCTCCGCTTCGCGCTGCCTGGGCGCAATCTGTAAAGTTTTGCGCAGTTTTCCGGCAACTTGGCTCAAATTTTCGTTGTAGTTTTCGCTTCTGACATTGATAGCTTCCATTATCCTCATTTGTGTTGGCTGGCAAACTGTTGGATTATTAGAAAAGTTAATCCAGCAGTTGGCGGCGAGCTGCTTTCGCTTTTCCCCCCTCACTTTGGCCATGTTTTATTAACTTTCTATATTTACATTCGCAGCGAGTTGGCCTCATCAACAGAGCGCTGCACTTTCAAAATCAATTTCAGTTTATAAGCTGATGCTCGTTTACGAGGCGATAACGAACATATTGCTTAAATGCAGTGTATCTATATCTGTCTTTCGGTTTATATGAAAGATAAGCATGTCGAAGCTTCCTCCTTTTGACTCCTCATATATTTTGACTTACTTTAGCAGCTAGCTAAAAGCTAGGGACTTCAAATTCTAATTAGAATTTCCAGGGCAGCCTTGCAGCGGCCCTTAAAGACTTGTCAAAGCTATATAGTATAACTATATAGTACCATAGTTTTTCAACTCCAGTTACAGCTGACCTTCTCCATAGATAGAATTAAGCAGCTATTCGGCTGGGTATATAATTAATAATTATTTATTGTTGCGCAGATTGAGCAGACTTTGATTAGTTATTGCTTGTCGATGCGACACGTCGATCATATGTATCCAAAATTCAATTAATAACTAAGAACATTATTTCTTATAACTAAAGCGAGCTAAATTGTCTAAAAGTGCCGAACCAGATTTTCGTGAATAGTGTCTCGCGGCGGCTCTATACGCCACGAAGCATTGCCCACTAGATTGTTGCTAACTCGAGCTGAATTTGCACTATTAATATGATATGCAGCTTGCAATATTGATATGAACAGTGATCAGTGATCGTGCTAACTTATACAACACCTGCAGGCAGGGCAAGCGCTCAGAACTATAACCATCAAGTTTTGCTGCTAAGCCCCAAATTGCACAACAGATTGGTCTCTACATTAAGTGGTGTGTTCTTTGGGGCTTGTCCAAGCAAATATAAAATGAAATTTAGATTTTCAATATATGTTCTCAAAATCTGAACGTGTATTATGCAGTTACTTCTATTGTTCTGACAGGTTTAGTACTGTGTTGTCAGCTTACATAAAGCTAAATTAGGTAAGGTTATACTAGTTTAACTTAAGTTAGTTTTAGCTGCTTGAGTTTATGCGAGTTTACGTTAAGTTACGCAAGCAAAGGAGAGTTTATGTTAAGTTCAATTGGTGAAAACTTGGTTAAGTTCTTAGATGCATATGTTCAAGCATGAGATTGTAAGTAAAGAACATTCAAAAGGATTAAGTTTAGGGGCATAAGAAAAACACAATTACACGCCGTGGGAAACCATGACACTGGACACAAGGTCTAAGGGAAGAATTTTTACGTAAAAGACGTTCTTAGGAGCAACGATTAGCTCAGCATAGATCCCTGTAACTCACTCATCTGAGTGCAGTATAGATTGCTGTCGCTCACTCGCACCCTGAATTCCATTGCCTGCATTCTGCATAGCTGCATAACCAGAAGAGAGTTTATTTAATCATCAGATTACACTGGAATGCCATGTTATGAGCTTCACTTATACTATTCCAATTAAGGTTTCCGAGCGTAAATAGTCAACTAACTAACTAACTATGAGTCGAACCGACTAGCTGTGGCTTTAAATCAAAAACCATTTTCACTTGCAGCTCCACTGAAAACAATTTAAATTTGTGGGCTTATTTGATATTCTAACTGTAGTTAAAGCTGCTATTCCATTGTAACAGTAACAATAACTGTCAGATGCATAAATGCACTCACACACACACACAGATCCACACACACACATACACAGACACGTAGGTAAATCTTTTTGCATTTGACAATGGCTGGCTGCTGCAGCCAGCTATTAAATTAACAATTTTGTGTACATTTATGGAAATAACGTTGGGAATGCAAAATAAATGGCAAAACCGGAAAAACGCCAGCCAGAGGTTTGCCGCCGAGTTTGGTCGAGCCCAAAAACTCGAAAACTGGGTCAACCAAAAATTCCAGCCAGGGCGTATATCTCTGTTACATAGTTGTTGCTGTTGATGTTGCTGTTGCTGTTGTTGCAATTGTTGCTTTTGGCTGATTTCGAGCCGCAAACAGCATTTTCCAAATGAGTTAGATGGACTGCACGAGTGGGCGAGTGCACATTTTTTAGGTTTCAAGGGTGCTTATTCAAAATTGAATGGAAGCCGAGCTCATCGTTCTCTGTTATAATGTTAAGGGCCGCTGGGGCTGATGGCGTGAGCTGGCGCGGAAGCTATGCATAAGCCAGATGTTAACAAATCACACTGATAGATAGGTCGGCCGGGCCAAAAGCCCATAATGCTAATGATGATGCCCGATGCGCAACTCTGGCTGGCCTGCTTTTAATGGCCTTTTCATTGCAGCGAACCCATCAGAGCCAACCCCGACTAATCACAGGGAAACGCCAACAGCAAAGCTGCGTTTACGCTTCCGCATCAGCGCGCTGCAAAGTCAACTTCTCTCGAGCCAGAGCGACAGCGCAGCCCAAGTTGTCCGACACAGGCAGCACAAGAAAAACAACAAAAGTGAAAACTAAACAAATAAAAGGGCACGAAGAAAAAACTTTGAGTGCATGTGGGCGTGGGTGGGGCTGGGGCTTGGACTGGGGCTGGGGCTGGGGCTAAGTTTAGCTCTGGCCTCAGATGCTCTCATGCATGCAAAAATGATGTCAGCAGCAACAAAATACAGAAAGTCCCAGCAAGAATGTGCAGAGGAAAAAAGAACATGTTTGAAGGAAAATGCTAAAAAGTATCTGAAAACTTTCACTTTCCGCATGGTAATGCATTCTGGCTATCAAAATGTTCAAGTTATTGAGGCTGAATCTGCGGGCAGGGTATCTGCTGGTCGGGCAATCGCTTGGCAATTATCCACTTTTCAGCTCTTCACTTCTGCATTGTAAATACCCAATTGTCCATGGTGTAAGATGATGGACAACATTGTTGGCCTCTTCCACTCACAGTTTGCCCTCCAGCTCATCCGTTTCAATTGACAGCAGAGCATGGCTTTATCGACACTTTGACTTGCTGTCGAACTCTATTTTGCTAACACAAACTATTTAGCAGAGATGACTTGACAGCCAGTTAAAACACGTTCAAGCAGGCTTTGTGTTTTGTGCTGCCCTGGGCAAGTTTTTATAGCCCGAGTCCCGGATTGGAAATGCGAATAAGTAGGTTGACACAACTGTCTCGCCTAATAGTGGGCAGAGTAAATATAAATCCTAACGAGCTGCAATGCAGTGTTGCAGATTATAATAGACTCTTACTGTCATTAGACCGTTATCGAAAAGAACATGGCATAACAATAGCTAGCCCATAATATGGAAAATCGAGAGGTCACTGCAAATGAAGCAGACTGCGTAGATGAATGGCAGCCCACAGAGCTCAGCAGTCAGTGGGAGTTCTACTTCAAGTTATCTCGACAAAAAAATAAAATAATAAATCTAAAGAGCTCTTTGATTTGTAACTTCTGAAATATAAGCAACATGCTAAAGGAGTTGTATATCTAACTTAACTTTTGATCAGTTAACAAAAGGTTTCATTTGCTTTTATTCTTATTCTCATCCTTGAGAATCGAAGCTAGCTCTTAAAGTAGTATTGGGCGTTGATTGTATTGAAGCTGACAGCGTCAAGGCTCCAGAGTAACCTGGCACTGCCGTTTACTGTAGCTTGATATTTCTCTAGCTTGATCTTTCTGTATGATACTCTATCTCTCTAAGCTGCAATAGTGGCTTGACATTAGTCTTAGCTTATATCTTCAATAGCTTATATGCTTCATCAGGATTAATAGCTTGATAGATGTTGTTTGCCTGTCAATCCAGGCAATTGCAACACCTAGATAAACTAGATACATTAAATTACTAAGAAAGTCTTTCTATAGCACGCGCAATTCAAGTTTGCTTGAGCTCAGTGCCATGCCCATGGCATCAATAAAGATAAGCTTCAGTTCAAGCGAGCTCAACTCTCACATTGTAGAAGCTAGATTCAGTAAATTTGGTATATGAAAAGATTCTTTAATAGTCTATTCCATATTTTGTATAGCTTGCCAAATTCCATCATTCACAGAGCTCATATTATCTCAAGCACTTCCGACTAGAGCAGTTTGATTTGTTTGCTTTCAGGTTAAGCTTCTACTGTGTTTGATAAAACTGTTTATGAGTTACTTAAATATAATGTATGCAATGTATGGAAGATTTCTATCCATAAACCATTCGGGGATAAAACAGATTTGAAGACAGAATATTACAAGTTGGTACTATATCAGGGATTAACTCACATTTAATTATGAGTGATCTGCTGTGGAGTTCGTGTCATTGCCATCTCACTCTTACTCTCTTTAAGAACCGCGAGCATATATAATTTAAATTTTCTATAGTTATTCTTGTTTCCGATCACATCATGCGTTAACAGCATTTTCAACTCGTTTAAGGATGTTTCTTTAACAGATGTCTTTATGTATTCACTATTTATGCAGCTATGTAGCTGTGTCATAAAATGCCGAGCAGATGTCAACTGCAGCAAATTGTATAAACGTTCAGCACCAAGCTGAAGCAAAAACAAATAACTATGCTCTAGGTAGGACTGCTCGACTAGGATATACCCTGACCAGCACTGTTATATAAGACATACATACAAGCATTGCATTAGCTCTACCTTGGGAACTTTCTTATTGAATAAGTTTTGTTGTGGATTGACTTAAGATTAATCAAATTTTCAGAACGTGAAAAAGACAACAAGATATGTGTAGAATAGTTAAGTCTCTACCATCATAAAAAAGTCATTCAGAAAAGTCATTCATGTTCTCTGTCACACCTTCTTCTGCCTGTGACGTACATTTTCACATAACCAATATGCCCAGTGAGTACTCATTTTCAATGGGTATAAAGCCGACAAAAGTGAAGAGTGTCCCAGTAGCAGATATGCTAATGCCTTCACCATGCTTTACTACCTCTGCTGCTCGCCACGCAATGGGAAAAATCTTTTGTGTTTAAAGAGCAAATTGTTAAATGATTTTGACAATCAAATAATTGCAAGGGCTCGGCAGTCGAAGTGTAACCAACTTTAGATTGTTATCGCTGCTGTGGTTTGGCAGCTAACTATGCATAAGATTGCTAAATGATAGTTCTAAACATTGTTTACAAGCGTGTGACAGAATTATGAATGATCGCAATAAAAGCTATAAGCAATGGCAGTCGAACGTAATAGTATGACAGATCGAGCAACACCTTGATGTGAACAAAGTTAATGTTTATCGCAGCAGAACTTGTTATGCTGATACTGACAGGATGAAGGTGCTCATCATGTATACGCCAAAGAGTTATGTTTTATATTAAAAGTATGATTTGGTGTTGTCAATTCATAATCTGTGTATACTATATATAGAAACTAGATAGTTATAATAGGTATAATAGATATGGTGTACACAGATTCAGAATTGAACTCACCAATTCATACTGATAGATACCAGATTTAATGTAGCTTCAAGTTGCTTTCTGTAACGCTTTATTTTTTAAATATTATTTTTAATTCTTACAAGAATTAAAAAACACATTAGTGACAACCAATTAACTGTTATAAGATATTTCTATAAAGATTACTTTGTATTACTTTTCAAATTTGGATATTCATTATTTGACTGCATTCATGACACTTGATAAGGAGTATTGTATGCCTGTAAGAGTGCTTGTAGAAATGTTCTTCCAGTTTAGCAGCTCAGATCAATTTGTGCATCCATGAATTGTGTTTCATGAAGAAGATCAGCAAGTTGACTGGAGTTACTGTTATGGTCAATAATGTTTAAAGAGTCAGTGTTAGATGAAAGCGTGGAGATTAGAGGCGTTCTCTCCTGCCGCTATGTCTGCAAGTGTGGTAAAAGTTGAAATATGTAGATGTAGCGAAGGTGGTAGGTGTTGATAGATGAGGGCTTAGAGATTCTTGAGTTGCTTACTTCAGAGCAACAAATATTGAAATATGTGTTTGTATGTCTGACATTTACTAAGGAATCTAATTTTTAGTTGCCAGGTGAATGCAGAGGAGCAATACGTGTAGCTTATCAAGAATATATATTTGCGAATATATGTATATTTGGGTATATATTAGAGTAAATATATGAGTATATATTAGAATGTATATTAGAATATATATTAGAGATTCTTGAGTTGCTTTCATCAAATCGGAATGAAATATGTGACTGTATGTATGACATTGATTAAGGAATCTAATTAGAAGTCGCCAGGTACCAGGCCACTTGGAGGAATACGTGTAGCTATCAAGCATATATACTTGCTCACACTGGGCT
Organism: Drosophila anceps; assembly: GCA_035045945.1. NCBI lineage: Eukaryota > Metazoa > Arthropoda > Insecta > Diptera > Drosophilidae > Drosophila > Drosophila anceps. Next base: position 3,945,700 of record JAWNON010000053.1, read on the forward strand.
CACTTTCACTTGCTTTCTTCCTTCTGTCAAAGACATACATACTTTTTTACACATTTTCGCGCACTTCACATGTAGAAGGTACATATATATATATATATATGTATATGTATATCATATATTTTATATAGTATATATATATATTTAATAAATATATACGGATATGCAAATGTAGGCAAAATGTCACGCACTGCACGCTGAATACAAAATATCGAATATATGTGTGTGCGTGTGTGTGTGTGTGTGTTTCTCTGTGTTGTGGCTGGTCAAGCGAGAGCTGCGTGAAATTACAGTTTGAGCAGCACTGAGCAATGCACTGGACATGCTTCTGGGCGCTGCACACAGTCGACCAAAGCTTGGACCAATCTACTGTCTTGTTGGCTTGGTCAGCGCGTTTTTATCTTCTTCTTTTTCATTTTTTTTTTGTTTTTTGATTGTGGCACAATTTTTTATGGTAGCCTGTAAAATTGGACGTGTTTTTGTGTCAATTTTTCGCCTTTGGCCAACAAAGTGTAGAAGACTCCTGCCGCCCATTAAACATGGGGTACATGTGTACATGCCACGCCCACAAGCCGCACACAAAGAGCTGCAAGTGAAGCTGACTGATGGTCAAGTGACCAGGCTGACATGAAAACTACAGGGCAGAGGCCAGAGTTCAGATGGCAATGGGCAATGGGCAATGGGCAGTGGGCAGTGGGCAGCGGGCAGCAGGCAGCCATTTGCGTAACTGAAGAGCGTAAAAGTCTACGAAAATTGTGGAGCCGTTTGTTGGTCAGCTTCCGATGAATAATGGCGCGCAGTCCAAAAGGCAAAAAGATAAAAAAGAGACCAACGAAAAAAAAGAAAGGAATTTTCCTTCATGTCGAAGCCTAAATACCCTTGAAGGCAAGTAAGTCCACTTTGTCCTATATGATAAAACAGATTTGACTTAGCGGAAGACACATTGCAAAGCTACAAAGTTAAGGATAGACAAGTCTTATCTAGCCATTGGTCTAGATTATGGCCAAAAGCTTCAGCTCAGGCGACATACCTAGCCTGGCTTTAAAGCTAAGAAACTTCGTCGTAAAGTTCAACTAGAGATAGTCGTGCCAGCACCAAATGTTGCCAGCGAATCGCAAATGAAACCAACTTTAAAACACTTTATCATCATCATCTTTAACAGATAGAGAGAGAAAGAGATAATGTGTATGTGTGTGTGTGTGTGTGTGTGTGTGTGGTGAATGCATGAAAGAAAGAAAGGAAAAAATAAAACTGATTTGCATGTCTATAAAATGCACTTGGTTTATTTTAGGCTGCCACTTCTTTTTCAATTATCTCGTGCTGCCGCCAGAGCTGGTCGTTGTACACTGGAATATTGATCTGGTGGCTGCGCTGTGCCTTGTCCCAGTCGTCCGGCTGCAGGCTGTGCACATAGATGGCGCCGATGTATGCCTCGGACGTGGACTGATCCGAGCGGCGGCAGAGCACGCCAATATCCTGCAGCAGCACGGCTCCATCGAACTTGGCCAGATAATAACGCACACGCCAGTCCTCGCCAAGGGCGCCGTGCTCCAGTGGCAGGTGTTCGTGGATGAGACTGGGCGGCAGTGTGCCATCCACAGCCGAAATGTAGCATGCACTTTGCGTGATAATGTCCTCACCGTAGCCGCCACAAAAGACATACATATCCTGCATGGGCTGGTTGAGCGGGCAGAAGCGCAGCACAACATCCAGCGCGTGCTTCTCGTCCTGGGCGGTTATTTTGTAGGCATAGCCCAGCAGCAGCAGGCCCTGGGGCAGCTTAAATTCGGTGAGAAACAGCCGGAAGGGGCGTACATAGTTAATGATTCGCAGCGCACAGCCGCCGGCGTAGGCGGTGTCAAAGCTGCGCTCAGCATTCTCGCCCAATGGCACCGACGGCTGCAGCGCCTGTCGTGCCAAATTGAAGAACGGCCGTCCGGTACGTTGTCGTGCACCGCACTCGAAGCTGTTGCGGCCCGAGCCCACGCAGAAGTTCGTGTAGAAGGGCAGCCGGCGATACGGATGGGTGGCCAGGCTGGGCCACATGCGGGTCCACCAGTTTTCATTTCTCATCAGGAAGGCGGCATTTACCGACTCGTCGCCGTTATTGTCATGTATGTTGTAGTTGAACTTTTGCAGTGTCTCGAAGCACCAGGCGGGCGCAAAGATGCACGCCGAGAAGCCGCGTGCCGCAATTCTGGCCAAGGTGAGAGCGCTGCGAAAACGTCCCAGCTGGCCGCGACCAAACACATCGAGTCCCATGAACAGGCGATGCGGATCCGCCCTCTCGCGCTTTATGGCAGCCTCGCTGTTTGCCAGACTGCTATCGTTCCACGAATAGTTGATTAATGTGCCATGGCTGATCCGAAAGAAGTGCACGTTGCGATCGTTCAGCTCGTTCTGCCACAACAGCTCGCCGCTGTTGACGACGCTGTCGTACCAGATGACGCGTCCGTGCGGCACCTGCTTCTCGGTCACGCGGCGCAGCTCCTCCACAAACAGGCTGTGGGTTTCAATGAACAATGATTGATGAACTATCTACTAAGTTGTAGTTGTACTCACTAGAGATTGGACATAGCTTGGATGCGCACCTGGCACTCCACATTCACCAGCCAGCCCTCAAAGCCAAAGTGGAGGCAGAGGCGCGTCATGGCTGAGACCGTACGCCGAACGCTGTCGACGCTGCTAAGGACCTCGTGGAGCAGCTTGCTGCCCGCATTGCCCTCGACTATGTAGGTGCCCAGCACGGGCACGCCGTGGCGATGGGCGGCATTTAGCCAGCCGCTAGGCGGAATGGTCACATACTTGTGACTGAAGTAGCAGAAATAGTCCACGGCAGACCAGTGCATGAAGCGATAATCGTCGTACTTCTCCGAGCTGTGATAATGCCTGGAATGGAAAGCCTTAGCTAACTTATCTAATATCTATGTATGGAGCACTTACCGATCGTTTAAATAGTTGCCCATCATGTCGTGGCAGACGAGCAGCTCGCGCCGATTGTCGCTGTTGACCGTGCGCCGATGGTTGCTCAGGAAATCCGACTGCCTATCCAGGTAGACAGCCTCTCCGCGCACCTGATCGTCCAGCGGTCGCACGAACTGCTTCCAGTCGATATCATGACTGCGCACCTGAAACTCCAGCAGCTGTGAATTGTCTAAGATCGGCTCCGCCTCCAGCTTGGCTGCAATTGTATCCGTTAAAGTGAATGACATGAGGCCAGCGAATGCGCGATAGCGCCTAATGCAGCTGCAGCTGTTGCTAGCCAACTGACTGCAGCGCCGCCCAGCGCGCCTGCATTTATCGGAGCTCGTTTCACCCTGCACTTTTATCGCCAACTTGGGAGAACTGCGCCACATCCGCATTAGAGGCAAAACTTTCAAGGCGACAATAGTCGATTAGTTCGCCCAATGTCAAACTGCCAGTCAAAGTGAAATCTCCACAGCCCCAACTGCCTATAGTGAAAATATTTCATAAGCTGTCATCACAAAAACTGAGAGAGAGAGAGAGAGAGATGCACATATGTATATCTCTGTCGTACACTCGCTCTATAAAGTATATAGTTAAACGATTCGACTTTCTTCGATCGAACCGGAAACTCGCAGCTTGAATGCGCATTTAGAGTAATCTTAAAGGGAAAATGTTCAGGGTAAATTCGTTTTTCACGAAAATTTAATCTGGATTATGTGAATAATTCATGCGGTCAGCACGAGTAGCCGAGACAGCCGAGACACCCGAGACGACACCCATTGCAGCATTTCAATTGCAGTTTCTAATGTGCAGCGGCAGCAGCATCCGTAATGTCCTGCAACAACGCTGACTGTTGTGGTGCAAGTTTGTGCGTCAATGGGATAGAGGTGGCAAGGGCTAGGGGGCCGGAGCCAGGGCCGGGGCCGGGGCCAGAGGTTTTTGCGGGATGAGACTAGGGGTCGGTCGGTGGCTGGAGCAGTTTTGTGCAATTTGTGCACTTACGGAAGCCAACGAGGCGTTTGAGCGGAACTTTAATCTATCATTGCTGCGAGGATATGGATTTTGCACTCGCACGCCGCCACGAATACCAATGAGAGTTCAGCGCGACCAGGCGAGCCATATTCATATGCCCATATTTGTATACGCTATTCAGAGCTTGAATGCGCGCTGATTGGACCAGTCTCAGGGGAACGAAAGCCCTACCAGTTCAGATATATATTTTTAGATATATATATATGCATATATATGTACATAGTCGATAGTAGATTGTAAAAACTGCTTAAGTAACCATATTTTCCAGCGTAGAGCTTATCAAACTTAAATGTGGGCCAGCGGCTAGCAAACGTTATTAATAATACTCTTAAATATATATATATATATAGTATATATGCATATATAGAAATATTATATGGAATGAGTGTAGCCGAAGATGTAGTAAAAACAACCGTTCAGGAAACAAAAGCTTTACAGAAATCAATATTTATAGAGCTAGCCGTGGATGAGGTCAACATTTAGTTGTCTAAACATGATATGGGTTATTTCAATTAGTCACGACTCCAATTTGTCTCTATAGGCGTGACGGATATATCATTTTTGTTCAATCTGTAAAGGGCTTTCACAGCAAGTTATCTGTCCCATTCAGTTGAATCTTTTTGGGTAAGTCTCAAGGTGAAGTCTGCAGTAACAAATTTTGTAGCTCTAGCTCTAAAGCTTCAGAAGATATAGCTTATACGCTTTGCCAGGGCGCCTCAGGGGGCGTCTATAGATAATAGATTAACTGAAGTAACTCACTTGTCAGAGGACAGACAAGTCATAGTCTTCCCTCAGTTACCAATTTCCAGCTCTACTAGCAACTTCGATAGCTGCATTTATGTTTCAACTGATAAAGTATTTTTCGATTTGCCACGCCCCCAACCCTTCTGAGTGTACCAACGAGTATATGTTCTAAATTTGAAGTCCATAGACTTAAAAGCGACACTCTTCATACAGACAGACGCAGAGTCGGACGGACGGACGGACAAAGCCAATTACTCTTCTCATTTCTGGGGCGAATATAACTCCCTAATGCATGCAACTTCATCAGTTCACTAAAGTGACTAATCATACATAAGTTAACTAGGCAGAGTTTGGTACTCTCTATAGCTATGGATACGGTACGGCACAGTACAGCCTGCATAAAGTAAATGTTCTCCATTCAGTTATGGATGTTAAAATTGAAGCTGAACAGTTTTGGTAGAAGCAGATATAAATATGATTTCAACGGCATATCTCACAAAATGATATAGATTCGTGATCAGCATGACGAGCTGAGTGAATCTAGGCATGTTTCTTCGTAAACTACATGAGAGTCTTGAATATATATACTCTCGGATCCCATGCGCAGTACAAATTTATTATTTTTGTTTTTTAGGTATCGATAAAAATCGATATTTTTAGTTGAGTTCTTATGTACGTGTGTTTAGAGCTGTGGAGGCATGTCTTTCTACATATGCATATATACATATATGTACATAAAGCTAAAGCTGACTCAAATATCTGTTTTGCACAGCAGTTAGGGTATCTCCAAGTCGGATACTCCCAATTAGACAACTCTACTTGCTCAAGCTAATCTCTTCGCGTTTACTGACATTAAATGATCAAATTTTCGCACTGACAGCGTAATTTTGTGTGTCCGAACTAGGCAGGTTATACTGTACTGAAATTTCATTTGCGAACGACGCCATTGATAACGCTATTTGAACCAACACTCAGCCTAACCGGTAAATTACCTCTGTTATCTTTGTCAAATTTCGCGAACATGTCGCGAATCGTCATACTGAATAAACACTGCAACACAGGAATGAAGCTAATTTGTATGGCCATAGGAGCTACATACCAAATACCAATGAGCGCGCAGCCCGTTTGTCTAACTGTCAAATTGTGCAGCGGATTTACTGTATTCAAAAAAATACTTACGACAGCCGCAAGGGCAAGCATTTGTAGCGGTAAATGAGCTCAGCTGTTGGTCGGATGCCGCATCTTTGGCGGCCGCTGCTTCCTCTTCAACGGACTCTTGGCACAGCGTCTCAGTCAGCTGCAAGACAGCGGCCAAGCCATCTTTGGGCTGATCGTTTACGTTTTGTTCGTCCATTTGCGCGACGCACAGTACCGAAATGGAAAGAAAAACTCACCGGCACGTCAAAAGACAGAATAAAATAAGTAGTAATCAAAATTTTTGGTGACACACACAAACAGCTGTGCGACAAGTGTTGGTAAATGCGCAGCAGTTAGAAATGCTGCAGGCTGAGCGCGCAAACGTTTTCAATTTGAACTCGAAATTCAAATATAAATTGAAATTGAAATTGAAATTGTTTTGGAAGTATATAAGCTGTAATATATAATATTTGAATTGACAATAAATTCTCGCCTATTTTCTGCTCTTTCTAGCTCCAAGCAAATAAAAACAATTTGAAAACATTTATCCAAGGCCGCAATGCAGCTGGAAATAAATTGTAATTAGAGAAGTGACCGAAAAACTTTGCTGGCACAGCTGCCAAGTGGAAAATAAAAAACAAAGCGAGATTTACACGCTCGCAATTTATTACGCCCGGGTATAAGTTTCTTCTTTATTTTTATTATATTTTTTTTTTGCTGGTTTTGTTTTTATTTTGGCAACCAGCAGACGCACCAGCGAGGAACCACTAGCGAAATGCCAGCGGGACGCGTGGCTGGCAAAGCCGGCTACTCCAATCACTATTATAACGGTACGTATACGGCGGACAGCCCCAACCAGAATCAGGCTGGTAATCAATTGCATTTAAAATGCATTCAATTGAAATGCGCACTGAGCACGCTTGATGAATTGTAATTAATCCGTTGCCTGCAGCAACATTTAATTCAATTACAAAATGCTTATCAATAAATCGCTCTCTTTCTCATTCCCATTCTGTTGCCGTCTTTGGCCCGCTGGTCCCTCCCCACTCAATGCCAGGGCGCTCCTATGTGGGCATTAACGAGGAAATTATGTGGGTCAGCATTGGCATGGGCGTGACCATCGCCCTACTCATCACAATCGCCCTGTGCTACATTGCGCGGGAGAAGTGCCAGAAACGTCAGCGCGAGTATTACGTGACGGCATAGTTAATGTATGCAGTTAGCCACAAATGCATTCTCCAAATGGACGTGGATGTGGATCTAGATCTGGATGTAGGAGGCAGAGAGCGTAGCTTATCAATTACAGCGGCCATGACAGCGACGTCCCAAGCAGAAGTGCAGCACGAGCCCAAACCCGATCCCGACCCTGATCCCGATCCTGATCCCGATCCCGACCCCGATATCGATCCCGAACGAGACCTGATGCCGGCACAGGAGCTGCAGCCGGAGCCAGCGGTTACCATCATGAATTGGACTATTGTTGACATTTGTGGCGCTCGCAGCTGGGGCTAAATCCAAGGAAAACATAACCCACCATTTAAAGCAAACACCCACAAGCACATGCACACATACAAATATACATATATGCATGGCACAGACGGCTGTCATAGGCAGCCCCTAAACATGTTGTTTGTTTGTTTGTTTGAAATTTTTTTTTGTAGTGAATAAAGAAGTTGTAAAAATTATAGGCAGCCACAAGCTGCATTACTTATTATAGTCAAATTGTTACTAAATTTGCCCAGATATAATAATATACACATACATATATTAAAGAAACATTTTTTTCTGAGTGTTTTATTTAATGTTTTGAATTGCGCGCGCACTACAAAAACTTTTCTGCACTGGCAGCTCGTTTGACAAGCACTAATCGGTGCTGCCACTTAGCAACACTGGTTGTGCGGTACTCTTAATCGACTGCTTGTGTAAACTGCTTGCTTGCAAACCAATCAGCTGTGCGACAGAGCGCGCACGTTTTTCTATTAACAAACTCCGTTTGACAGACAAATGTATAAAAATGGATGAAAATATATCGTTTAACATATGTACAAAGCCTTTGCCAAAAGCAAAACAGGTAAGTGACTACAAATATATTAAAAATTGGTGCTGTCGACTCACAATTTATTGCTTGCCAGACAATTGCAACGCGAAAGCCGCAGAAGAAGCAAAAACGTGCTGCCGCTGCCGCTGGATTTGACTTTCAATTCAATGGAGTGGACAAGCCCAAGATCAAGGCACTTGTGGTTCGGCGTCGTGCTCCAGTTGCTAAACAGCAGACAGCTACAGCCAAAGCCAGTGCCACAGCTGTACTCGCTGCCAAACCCCAGGAAGATGTCATCAAAAAACAACAGCCAGAGAAGAAAGAAGAACTTGGCAGCGATATAATCTTAAATGTGCACACAGCGCCTGTTGATAACAGCACTATGGTGCAACAGGTGAAGAAAGCCACCAAAAAGCAGCGCCCTGCCAGTGACCAGAACTTCAATGCCAAAAAAGTCGCCGTCCTCGATAAGCAGCAGCTGAAGACAGCTCTGCAAGGCAAACAGCGTAAGGAGAATCCCAACAAACAGCCACGTCCTGGCGATCTGTTCAAGGCACAGATGGACGAGGACTACAGGCTTAAGCGTGCCGCCGGCGAGCCGCCAAAAGCGGAGATAGCCGATGCAGAGAAGCCAACGCCAGCGCCTCAGGCCAACAACAAGTTTCGCACCAAGAAAGTCGGCCTCTTCGATCAGAGCGACGTGGAGGCGCTCAAGCAGCTGGGCCAGCGCGCTGTCAAGCCCGTCAAAGAGACCATTTTCGCTGGCACCAAGGTGGACAGCTTGGGTCTGCATGCGCATGCAGTCAAGAATCTGTTGGATCTGCTCAGCATTAGCCAGCTAACGACAGTGCAGCAAAAGACCATTCCACATGTGCTGGCTGGCAAGGATGTGCTGGTGCGCTCACAAACTGGCTCCGGCAAGACGCTGGCCTATGCGCTGCCCCTGGTGGAACGGCTTCAGTCGCAGCAGCCTCGCATCAAGCGCACCGACGGCGTCCTGGCCTTAGTCATTGTGCCCACACGTGAGCTGGCGCTGCAGACGTACGAGCTATTCCAAAAGCTGGTCAAACCATACACCTGGATTGTGCCCGGCGCTCTGCTGGGCGGCGAGAGTCGCAAGAGTGAGAAAGCCCGTCTGCGCAAGGGCATAAATGTGCTGTTGGGCACACCGGGTCGCCTAGTGGATCATCTGCTGCACACGGCCTCTTTCAAGCTGTCCAAGCTGCAGTTCCTCGTACTGGACGAGGCGGATCGCTTGCTGGAGCTGGGCTACGAGCGCGATGTTAAGCAGCTCGTAGAAGCCATTGACAAGCATCGCGCCGAAGAGCCGCAGCAACCGCCGATTGCCATGCAGCGTCTGCTGCTCAGCGCCACGCTGACCGCCCAGGTGCAGCAGCTGGCCGGACTAACGCTAAAGGATCCGCTTTACATAGACAACAGTGATGAGGCGGCTGATGCTGCCATAAAGGGCACCAATGGCTATGACAAGGACACCATTGAGGCGCAGCAGGACGACGGCCTCGGCGAGTACATGGAGGATGTGACGGGCGTGCTCAGCATACCTGAGAATCTGCAGCTTAGCTATGTGGTGGTGCCGCCCAAGCTGCGTCTGGTCACCATATCGGCGCTGTTGGCCAAGGAGCTCGCCGCCAGTCCCAAGCAATTCAAGGCCATTGTCTTTATGAGCACCACGGAAATGGTGAACTTCCATCACGATGTGCTCAACGAGGCGCTCACACGTCGCATCCTTGACGAGGATGACGAAGAGCAGGCCAAGGAGCAGTCGGATGTTGACGATGATGGCGAAACACCTTTGCTACAGGGACTCCGTTTCTTCAAGTAAGTCCAGTCTGCACTTTCAACTGAACTGCCATATGGCTACAGCTCTCGTCCTTTCCAGACTCAATGGTTCCATGACGCAAACGGAGCGTCAGGGCGTCTTTCGCGGCTTCCGCGATTGCGCCAGCTGCGTGCTGCTGGCCACCGATGTCGTCGGCCGCGGCATCGATGTGCCCGACATCAAGCTGGTGGTGCAGTACACACCGCCGCAAACCACCGCCGATTTTGTGCATCGCGTTGGGCGCACGGCGCGTGCTGGTCGTCGCGGACGCGCCGTACTGTTCCTGGCGCCCAGCGAGGCGCAATTCGTGCGGCACCTGGAGAACAAGCGTATACGCATCCAGCAGGGCGACATGTACAGCTATTTGCAGGCGCTGTTGCCGCGCGACTCGGAGGCGCGTACCGTCCAGGAGGCGGCATCCAATTTGCAGCACAAGTTTCAGTCTCTTCTCGAGGAGGATCGCGAGCTGCACGACAAGTCCTGCAAGGGTAAGTTCGACCATCTCGTTGCCATGGCTAGCACCCACCCAGTCCATCGACTGGCTAACGCCCCCGCCGCCTCGCCGCCCACTTAAACGCAACTAGCAATTTAATCCTTTCACCAAAGGATATTAACTTTGTAATTATGATTTCTGTTTTTTTTTCGCCGCACTTCAGAGGGCCCTCTGAAAAAAAAACGAGAAAAAATGAAGGAAAAACAAACACAGAGATACAGATATACATTGACACAGCTATCCGCTGGCGTTTTCCAATTATAAGTTGGACGTTCGCGCCACGCCCCTGCGACCAGCCGCCCACTTGTACGCTGGCAACGCGCGTAAAAAACGCTAAAAATTATTTCATATTTGAAGTTAATTTCGATTGCGTGTCGAAACCCAGCCCTTGCCCCGCCCAACCACCTCTACTCTCGCTCTGTGTGAGTGTGTGTGTGTGTGTGTGTGTGTGTGTGTGTGTGTGTGTGTGTGTGTGTGTTTGTGTGTGCAGTGGCCAGTTCCTGTCGTCGCACCGTTATCCGTTGTCCTTTTTAGCCTCGCATACCCTGGCATATGCTGAGCATGGCGACTGTGCCGCACGCACTTCCAGTCGCTGCTCTGGGCAATGGGAAGGGTATTGTCGCGTTCGACGTTATCCCTGTTCGACATTTTTTCTTTCTTGTTGTCCTGTTAATATCCTGTTGAAATTGTAATTGCAGCGCGGTAAAGAAAAAAGTTAATTAGATGTTACTAAGGCTGCCGCGACGCGCCCCCAAAAAAAAAAAAAAAAAAAAAAAAAAAAAAAAACGAAGGAAAAAACGGAACGGGTTGCTATACAGGGGTTGACATTATACTTTTGAGTGGGGGAAGTGGTAGGTTAGATTTTGATTGAAACATAAAAATCAGAAGAACTGTCCCCATCCTGACCCCCACTGAAGCTATCTATCGAACAATTGGAATGCAGAAATGAATCACGAGTCAGAAGCAAACAAACAAAAAACAAGGCAACAAGAAACGGAAATTGGGCGAGATATACGAATGCAAAACAATAAGCCAAAGTAAGAGATGTTAAAGAAGCTGAAGTAGTTGATGATGATGACGATGCTGATGATGATGATGATGTTGTTGTTGATTCGAAAGGGACAAAAAGAACAGCAGAGGAAGAGAAACTGGCAGCCAAAATGGCAACTCAAATTGCACTTAAGCGTCGAGTCAAGCGTCAAGGCAGGAAGCCGCTTGGCAAAACTTGAGAGGAACTCGCCCAAAGGAGCACGAATGCTGGCTAGACTAGCCAGTGAGATAGAGAGAGAGAGAGAGAGAGAGAGTGAAAGCGAGAGAAGGAACGAAAGCTGCAGTTGCTGAGCTGCGTCCAATCAAAAAGCCATTAAAAAGTATTACGCTTGAACAAAACTGTACAAAGCAGCAGATAAAAGCATTTAGAAGCACAACAGAGCAAAGAGAGCGACGCCGCATGCAACTCAGTGTCAGAGACAAAGACAGAGAGACAGAGATAGAGAGAGAGAGAGAGAGAGAGAGATAGAGCAGCAGCCATGTACATACATCTATGTATATGTATGTATGTGTGTGTGTGTGTGTGTGTGTGTGTGTGTGTGTGTGTGTGTGTGTGTGTGTGTGTGTGTGTGTGTGTGTGTGTGTGGCGACAGGACTTTTCTGCACAGGCCATGCTCGTGTTGGAGTTGCATGCGAGAGTAATTAAAACTATTTGCAGCAGAGAAACTCATTCCTTGTTCAAGTCTCCTCAAACAGGTGATGTGAACGAATATTAATTTTGATATATATGCATATAGTTACAGTGCTTAGAGCCCAACTTTATCTCAAATAGAAATCTTTTGCTTTTCACCTGTGCTAACAGCTCTAAACCCTTCGATACACTGGGAAGCATATCTTTACTTCGTATCTCCTACAGTCTCAGTCAACTATACGGAGCCACATCACTTACTTATACTGACCAACTAACACCTATGCTTGGGTGTGTTTATCTAAAAATCATGTTTATATATAGTAATGATGTACTATGTATAAATATTAATCATGCTTCAATATGGTATATACTATAGTCAGGTCTATCTTGAGACTCTTAGTTTGAAAACCTTTTGTGCAACCTTTTTGGTTCTCTTAACTGAATCTGGTATTTAATAGTATTCACAATGCTCTTAAAATATAAGCAAATCCTTAACTATTCCGCAACTATCTTATGAAGTCAAAAAATCTATCGAAAGCGGAACTGGCGTGGAAGAAAACTGATAACTTCGGAAATTCACTTTGCACTTCTCATATCTACAGTAATTTATGAAAGAAAATGTTATATTTATACGAATTTATATTCGATTTGGATAAATCTGAATTAGGAAAACTTTTTGCGTTACTTAAAAGAATTTACAAGCCAGGCCTTTGCTTATACCCTGAACCCATTGAGAATGGGAAATCAGGGCAAAATGGTTTTGTTAAAATATATGTAACAGCAGCAGCAGAAGGAGGCGTGGCAGACAACCATAAAGTTTGTATATTCTTAATCAGGGAGACGACCTGAGTCGATTTAGAGCTGTCCGTCTGTCTGTCAGTAAATAAAATTGTTTATTAGTTAATGATATATACGAATTACGTATATATAAAAACGCATATCGGACGGGGTCAGAGGATCTCCTAGTCGGGCAACCCCACTAGAGCTTTCTTACTTGTTAGCTATTTCACTATATAATATTGCTATACTCGTTCACAAAATCAAGAGAGTAGTGTAAAGGTTTTGTGCAATGTTCGTTTCGTTGTCTGTTCGTTTAAAGCTAGAGATTTTCAATTTTAAACATATTTTCACTGGACTCTTCGTCTTATAAAGTGTTAAAATTTTCCTAATACGTCCGTTTGAAGCGTAGCTCAAGTCTATATCTGGCACAACAGAGACACTATTGCTTAAGGTGCTTAAGATTTGAAACTCGAAACATATACTTGCGTTCAAAGATCGATAATTCGATAAAAACTGCATCTTCTGTAATTTTATAGCTAATGAAATTGAACTACTATGCTAGCTGTATATATATATTTTTATAAACCTTGTCCTAGCAAATGATAAAAAATAAAGCTAAACTTGCTACTTGAAGTTTTCCAAAGAGAAAGCACAAAGTAAAACACAACAGCTCACCTTTGGTTTCAGTTCCAAAGTGATCTCTATTATTGTACTGTTGATTTGTTTGAGTTGACATAAGTGGAGAGTGCACTATCTTGTCGCTCTCATAAACTCATCATTCACTCAAATGTCTTAACAAGCCTCTTAGTGGGCGTAGCAAATCGAAGAAAAAACTATATCTTCTAAGGTTTTGAAACTTGAGCTGCAAAATTAGACAGTTAAGTTACTGCAGCTGAGTCCCCTTTGAGATTTACCAGAAATGATTCAAGCTATTTGTGGATCGTGAACGAGTATTATGCAGTCGTTAGCGCTAGACAGCGGCATTCTTATTTGTTGTTATTGTTGTTGAACATGATATGTTTTTTGCTTTTACATAAGTTGATCAATGTTGAGAATGGTCTATGATCTGATTTTAAATTGTGATTCCGTTTCAGTAACAGACATAGCAAACTCATATGCAAATATCTCGTTAAATGCGGCAAAATATGGCTAAGAAAAACGTGTTCGAAATTTAGAAGACTTAAGGAAGAAATTTTATAAGAACTGGGGGGAAATCTTTCCCCCATTAGGATTACAAGAACAGTTAATGTGTTTTTTGTTCATTTTCTGTCTTTTATCACAATTGCTAATCTGATATTCTAATGAAAACTATGATCTGTAAAATGAGATCTCTAAGGTCAAAAATTAATCAATTTTCCTGCTCAACATTTCAGTCGCACTACTATTTTTATGAACACAGCTGTATATTAGAAAAATCAGCGTAAAATCTTTGCAATCATTGTCGTATGGCTATCAGGACTGACCCTTACCCTTACCCTTACCCTTACTCTTAGCCTTGTCAGTTCCGTTCATGCTGTACCACATGATTAACTACTTACGGGGCAGAGTGGACAATAACTGGAAAACCGCAGGCCGCAGAAGCCGAAAAGCCGAAAACTGAGCCTAAGCCAAAAACCCGAAAGACTCAATTTGGGGGAGGGCAGACAAAAACAAAAAAAAAAAAAAAAACAATCACAACAATTTGCCACGCCTACACAAGTAGAGGAAGAAACCGCATAAGCACGCGCGCTTCAAAAAATATCCGTTCGCATTTGCCGCTGAGCCAACGGCGGTCGCATTAGCCGAGCAACACCCCCAACAGCAACCCCCAACTCCCACATAGCCACAGACTAAACAATGGAAAGCGGGCTGACCGAGGCGCAAGGGAAGAATGGACTTAAAGCTGGGGAGGAAGCTTCATAAAAAGCCATTTTGTGCGGTTTGTTCGAAGGGATGGGATGGGATGGTATGGGATGGGGAAGGGGATCGGGATCGGGATGGGAGATGGAGTTCTCTTTGCACCCTGCCATTGACACTGCTCGAATGACATTTATTTTATTCGCAACTTCCGGCTTGCAGACGTCTGCAAACATCCGGGCTCGTCATACTTTTTGTGTGCCTAATGTCTGCCACTTGACTGCCGGCGCGTATTCGGCAATTAAGCAGCCCCAAAGACAAGGGCTTGACTTTGAGACTCTACCATGCAGCCAGGGGACTTGCGTACAAAGAAACCAACCAGTTCCCAGCTCCCAAACGAATGTACGGAACGAAACGAAACGGAACGGAAGAGCGAACGGGCGAGCGGGCGGCTGGAACGGCTGCTGCTCCGAGTTAATTGCCAGGGCAGAGCAGCGTCTTTGTCTCTATTGATGCTCCTCATCCTAACTCTCTCTCTCTCTCTTACTCACTTTTGCTCCTCTCTCTCTCTCTCTCTCTCTCTCTCTCTCTATCTCTTTCTTTTGTTTGCTGCTTTGTTGAATTGTGCGGTTAACGATCCCAATTTGATGCGTAGTCCTTTTGATTGTTTAAGTAAGTGGATGTGAACCAGCTCGATAGTGGTTCAACGTTTGTAATTATGCAGATGCAGGCTTGGAAGAGACTTGAGTCTAGTGAATATTGAATTGTACATTTTTACTATATTTTTATTTTCAGAAGAAACATAAAACGTCTTAAAATATATTGCCTGTTCAATGAGAACTTAAATTGAATAAGTATTATAGATCAACATTTTCTTGAAAATTCTATAAAACTATTTTCAGTCTGAAATAATGGACAAATCTTTCAAACTAGTTCAAAGTTCAGCTGTAAATATCAAGAAGTATTCCAAATGTGTTCATCAAAAGATGTGTAATCAAAACTCTTTTTATGTTTGTCTTCTGGCCCGAGAGCTCAAATTTGAGCTTAGGAAATATATTTGTGAACTGGTTCCAAAGGAAATTAAAATTTTTCAGTTTTATACAGAAAATCTGAAATATGATATATCGTATGATTCCTAGTATACAAACCAATAAAACTATTTTCAGTCCATAATAATGTGAAAATCTTTCAAAATAGTTCAAAACTTCAGCACTAAATATCAAGAAATATTTCTGCTTTGATCATCGAAATTTATAGAATAAAAACCAATTTTTATGTACGTTCCAGCTTGACAGTAGTTCAGTTAGTTCAACTTCAAGCTGTTTGAACTAGTTCCAAAGGGCATTCAAACATGTCAAGCTATGCATGCTTTGCCTGACATGAAGTGTTCGAAAGCATCTATGCAGCCAAGTCAATGTATGGGAACTTGCTTATATCTCTCTCGTGCTGGAAATTTGGTAAATTGGATCTGTGGCTGGGTAATTGTTTCGTTCGGTTTAGGTATTTGAATGCAATGCGATTAGATCTGTCAGCGAAGGTGACCCTTTCCGCTGCTGTTGCTTTCTGTGCGTATTCATGGCTCAGAGATGTCAGCCAATGCAGACAACAACAGCTGTCTCGTTTTTTGTTGTTTTTTTTTTTTAGTTCAGTTCGTGCTTTTTGTTTTTGTTCATTTCCAACGCATTTTTCATTTTACAATTTCACATCACATTTACATAGCTCTCTCTGTCTCTGTCTCTCTCTCTTTCGCTGTGTGCGATGCTTATCGCAGTCGAGGACAATTGCGGCTGTAGCGATGTTGCGAGCTATGCACACGTTGTGGTAATTTGATATCATTGTTGTATAATTTGGCATTGCCTGGCATAAGTGCTGCGTAATTAGCAAGGACATGCCCACAACAGAGCCAACCGCACAAAAGGACGCAGGCATCCGACGTCGAGTGTGTTGTGCGGCGGGATTTGGCAGCGAGAAATCCTTTGCTGACATTGCTCATTTGTCATTTTAACAAATTTATTTTGTAATGAATGCCACACACACACACACACACAGTCACTCACACACACGCATACACATACACATACACATACACATACACATACACATAAGGCAGGCACTTAAGCCAACACATCAATTAATTCTGAAAGCATTAACATGCTCCGACTCCAGCCAACAATTCGAACTGAGCCACCATGTTTCGTTGCAGCCTTCGTGTCCTGGATGAAGTTCTATTCGACATTTCCCAAGGAGCTGAAGCCCATCTTCAATGTGCGCATCGCACACATGGGCCACTTTGCCAAGAGCTTCGCCCTGAAGGAGGCGCCCAGCAAATTTGCCAGCCAGCATGCCGCCCCTAAGGCGGCCCCGCCCACCAATCGACTGACCTACACCGAACGGTATTTGTCACATTCAATTGCATCAGCTCATTAGCGAATTTGTATTGAGACCACCTAAACGATTTTATCATTCGCAGTGATCCTGAGAAGGTGCAGCAGGCGAAGCGAGCCAAGCGTCGCCTCTACACGACAACGGTCAGCGGGGAGGTGAGACAGACGCAGCAACAGCAACAGCAGCAGCTTGGTGCAGCAGATCGCAAGAAGCTGGGCGGCCCGCAGCGCCATCTGCCGGAGGGTAATGGCAGAAGCAGCTTCATGAAGAGCCTCAACAAGTCGCGCGCCCTCACCATGTCCGAATTCGATAGCGGTTTGCCTGCCATCGGAGCGCCCAAGCGGCGCAAACAGGCGTAGTCCATGGACTAGACGAAAGATGGAAGATGGAAGATGGAAGATGGAAGATGGAAGATGAAAGATGAAAGTTGAAAGATGGAACTGCATTTGATGCTGGAGTGTCGACCGGACGCCTCCCATTTATGCGCGCCATTTTGCTCGAGAGCGCTGTTCAAGCGTTTAATCGAAAAGTAAATTGCCCTGCACTTCAAGCGGGCATTAGCGGGCGGGAGGGGCAGCGCCGTCTTATGTAGATAAAAAATTCTGGGCAAGCCAAGGCGAAGCCCAACTCATAAAAGTTTCATTTTTCTCAACTTTTAAGCCCGGACGTCCTGCGGGAAAAGTTGCTGCTGCTCCGGCATCAGCGGCCGCTGTTAGCATATTTAAGGCTCATCTTTACAGTTAGTTTTCGCTTGATATTCTTTCCATACATATATATAGTCTATATATGTATATATAAATAAATCGTTTTTTTTTTTTTTACTTTATGTAATATGTTTTTAAGGCAAATATTAGAAATCCATTTTCCGCTCACTGCAGACTCGTTCAGTTTTAAAAATGTCAATCTCTGTAACGCCCAGAGGCAGGAGCGGGGGAGGGGGCTGGCACGTGTTGGCCGCCTTTTTGTGCAACTGAAGCGCGTAATTTGTTGGACAAGCCATAAATAAATATGAAACATAAACGCATAAAAAATCAAACGATTTGCTATCGCTTTAGTTCTATTGCTTTTGCTTTTGCTGTCGCCTTTTTTGCCCGAACTGAAAGCGTGCGGCAATATTTGTGCAGGACACGTGCCAGGCTGAGGTCGGCGTGACTATTAATAGCGAACCGAATGCGGCCCAATTAAAAGGGGCCAGCGATTGATTTTTAATTAGTCGCCCTATTGACGGTTTGTCTAGCTGACAGCCAGCTCGAAAGTTAAATTGGTCGACCAATCAAGCCGGCAGCAGGCAACACCCTCTGCCCCTATCCTTCCACGCCTCCCTGTCCATTGTTCTGCTATCGCGCGTCCACGGATTGCGTCGAGTCCTAATTACGTGCGAGCGTCGGCATATGAAATAATATTTTGATACAGGTGTCTCGACTGTTAACTTTGCCTGCGATAGAGTAGCGGGCAAATGGGTACAGTCGCTTGGGCAAGCAGCCCAGTTCAAGTAGTCTGGTTAGAATATATGTTTAGTGACTGTTTAGATAAAATTGAATAAAGAAGCAATTGAAGCTGCTGCAGGCGGTTGTACGTGACTGCAAAACACTCTCTTGCCGTGCAAGACGTGTTGAAAGTAGCCTAAGAGTCAAATTTTTGTTGAGCTTATCGATTATAATTGATCTGTTCATCAACCTTTTAGAAGAAATATATATATCGTGGCAGAGAAATATCAGATATACATATATATGCTTGCAAAGGTATTTCAGCTTTGACTTCAAAGTTGCCTTTTCTTGTCCACTTGAATTCAATTCAAAAGAGAGGGCAATAATATCTTCAGATGTGTTCATAAAAATAGTAGTGCGACTGTGTTCATAAAAATAGTAGTGCGACTGTGTTCATAAAAATAGTAGTGCAACTTATATGTTGGACAACAAAGCTTTGTGATAAACATATTTTGAAAACAATTTGAATATGAAGATTAACAAATATACATTTAGTCGAATTGATTTAAAAATAATATATTTGTCACAAAATATTGATGTCCATCGCACTACTATTTTTATGAACAGACCAGTACATACACCAAAGTATATATACTTTCTATATATATGAAGAGAATCATGTATAATATGTAATTTCTCTTCAGTTGATTTCTTACTTTTGATTTATGGTCTGTAAATCCAGTAGCATAGCGTATTTGCGATTCGTAGCAGAGCAACTAAGTTTCGTGCCTGTTGTTGGTTGGCCAACGCCCGCTTGCAAAGGGTTGTTGAGTGTTTCTAATGCGATTGCACTAATGGCTTGAATTATAGACGCATTAGGGTAAATTAAAATCCTCCTCGTTCAATGGCCCTGCCGGGGGTTGTCCATATGCCGGTTGCCAATAAAAAGCCAACTCACTTAGTGACAGCGGCTTGACCCCCTCTCTTTGGCTCACCCACGACTATAGACCGACCCTCGAGGGCTGGCTTGATTGAGGGTTGGGGATTATGGGGTGGATTTAACGCTTTAAGTGGAGGCGGACATGGCAGAGATGAGGTGTGAGCCAGAGGGAGAGAGAACAACGATGTTGGCCTCTAATGAAGTTATAGCGGCTGCATCAACAATGCCATTGCCGGACGGTTCCATTGTGGTCAGGTGCAAATGTTGCAGGTTTTCATTCAAATTGAATAGAGAACACGACAGAGGGACACATACAGAGACAAAAAAAAAATATATACATGTATATGTATAAAAACGGAAAATGGAAAAAAGAAAGGTGAAACCCCAACAGCTGTCAACATTTCTCAAACAGTGGGCGGAGGTCGGGCGAAATCACTTTGATTATGACAATGCTCCGACCCAGGCTCGTTGACAATTGAGTGGCACAAAGGATGTGGCACCGTGGCCTGGTGGCAACTAACTGACGAAGCCCACATTGGACTTGTCACCTTATGCCGTCACACAAAGAACCACAGCTCGTTTTTTTTTTTTTTTTTTGTTATTGTTATATAATCTAACTACAATTAGGCAGTAAGTAGGCTGCGGCCTGAAAAAGTTCTAATTGAGTACTTCAAACGGAGAGTTGCAATGTAATATCTAAAGAGGATAGTGAAGATTCACACTTCAGGAGATGAGTTTATCATATCAGATTAGTGCAGTCTTAAATATCTTGTGATCATCCAAGTTCGATTGTAATTAGTAAACTATAGGTTATTTATATGATAATACTACTTATCAAAATAGTCAAACCTGCCAATGCAAACATGTTTGATTCGCCGTAAGGATTAACCAATCAAATTTTGACTGTATTATATGATAAATCAAAGTTTGCAAGATCAACAACTGCTCTTTGATGATTTGCAAATACATAAGTATTGCATCCATATGGCCTGTTGATCTAACTTAACAACAACTGCTCTTTGATGATTTGCAAATACATAAGTATTGCATCCATATGGCCTGTTGATCTAACGTAATGTTTCAATATAGTGGTTAATACTATGTATTTAACTCTGCATTCAACGCAGCTGGTAAACAGATTAACAACTTCGTATTCTATAACGACTGAATCTATCCACTTATACTTTAGGAAATGCAATTATTCTTGTGAAATCGCTGCATACAATTGCCCTTCTTCGATTTTAAAATTATTAATTGAAATTGAAGCATTTTATGTTTTATTAAATAAAATTAAGGAAGCTGCAGCTTTAAATCGTCTTATAAAGTGGTTCAAACCACAAATTCTTTAATGAGATAATAATTTCAAAACTGTAAACAATAATAAAAAGCCTTATTAGTGATTCGGCTCAATCGCCTTTTCATACCTACTGTTCGTCAACAAGAAGACCTTCCCAGTCTCCATAAAGTACAGACAGACTCATCTGATTGTTAAGGTCGTATAGACTGAATAATGTCATATGCTTATGCCTTATATGATATTTCTAATCAAATATAATCAGATATAATTTTGGCTACTGCAGATTGTTTTACATGGCTTACACTGAGCTGTTTCTGAGGTCAAATGTTGTTCCTAAATGATACTTTAAGTGCTCAACATTCTGCATTAAAAATTATTAAGTGTACACAGTGTACCAATAATGTCCTTCTACAGCAGCAACATTTCGCTTTGGAAACGAAAAAAACTCATATATGGAGTGAATATTAGAAAAATACGAGTGCAGCTCTATAGGAAAACTAGTATGATAACATATATGAAGAACCGAATAAAGGCGTTTATAAACTATGAATAAAGACTACCATACATAGTATTAAAAATAGCAAGAATTCAATTTTTGTTAGTTTTTAAGACTATTTATATAGCATTTTTGGCATTTACTGTATGAAGACTTTTTTGGAGTTTTAGTTGTAACTTTTCAACTAAGCAACATATTGATATAACTTTTTTTTTGTTTAAAAGTGTAGCTAATAGAACTGCACTCAATTTCTTAGTTTCTACTCGATAAATAAGTTTTGCTAGTGCCCAAAGAAAAGAGTTGGTGCTGTACGAAGATATTTTTGGTAAACTGTATTCAGCCACAGAGTCAAAAGTATTGGCACAGCAACAATTTCTTTCAGATTTTCGCCGAGTTCTCTTAAAATTTTCGAAAATTTCTTTAGCAGCCTTATCATATGGTGTTTAAGTGAAAAGAAGCAACTTCCCACTTAAAGTTCAATTTGAGTTTAGTATTTCAACAATGGACCTACCTAAATTGTATCAAATAACATGAAGTTAGCTATCAAAATTCTATTAACATATATCGATTTCTCCAATACTTTTATGGCTAAGTTTCTTATTTCAATTAAGATATTTCATTTGTTCAAGCAGTATTTAGTTTGCCTGTCGCTTCGGAGTTACAAATGTATTACAAAGTGAGCGAAATCCAAGTGGCACTGGCACTGCCAATGGCAAACCCAAACCCAAACCCAAACTCAAACTCAAATTCAAACCCAATCCCAAGTTCAGGTCCAGTCAATTCCGCAAAAGGTGCTCGTCTGCTGCCATTTCATTTTATATACATATTTTTATTTATTTTTTTTTTTTTTTTGCTCTTTCTCTCTCAGCCATTTCCAATTTCCAATTATAACGCAACGCGATTGCGTGCACAAAATGACATGCTTTTATGAATTCGCGATGATCTCGAGACGGGCAGCGGGCGACAGGCTGAAGCGCTGATAGGCACTCGGCTGGGTATACGTGTGTATATGCACGTATATGGACATACTCGTACATACAAATGTGGAGCAGACGGAGAGGGATACCCTTTAAAAGAAATATGATTTCATTTGACGGCGCCTTGCGCTGGCTGGGGCCCCATAGCACCCACGTAGCCAAAGAGGCCGGAAATCAGGATGAACACAAATTATACATATATATATATATATATATATAAATATAGCAATGTTACGTGCTACTTCTCCTTCTACTTTGCTTTCTTTTATGGCATTTCTATCCAATTATGTTCATTAAATTGGCATTTGAAATTAGCCAAGGCAAAGGATACGCTGGAATCGGAGTTGGAGTAGAGAGTAGAGAGTTGAGAGTTGATAATGGTGGTGGGGCTGGCTGATAAACTACTTAATACTTATTTAATTTGTGCCTCTGATCCGAATGTAGTCGAGCAGAATGCGCCGCACAACTGTCATAAAAATCACGCAGCGGAAATTATTTTGTCACCATTTATAATTGCATTGTCACACCAAAAACACTATTGATTCATGTTGTTGTTGTTGATGTTGTTGCTGTTGTTGGTGTTGTTGCTGTTATTGGTGGTGGTGGTGGTGGTATAGCTGCTGCTGCTGCTGCTGCTACTGCTACTGCTGTTATTATTATTATGATTGGAGGGTGTTGAAAGTAACACCCCACACATTAAATCAAGTGGCTGTAGCCGTGGCAGTGCGTCGACAACGTCATACATAAATTATTGAAAAATCATTCTGCAAATAAACTCAACGAGCAGGCAGACAGACGGACGGACAGACAGACAGACAGACAGACGCAGAGGCCCAGCTCGAACCCAAAGTCACAGTCATAGCCATAGCCAAAGCTCAGGCTGTGAATGAAGTAAATAAAATCCACCACCAGGATGTGCCAGACACGAACACGGACACGGACATGGACATGGACATGGATTGCCTGGCCTGGCCTGGCCTGGGCTGGCCTGGCTGTCTGACTGACTCGCTGACTGTGTTGATAGCTTTGACAAGAGCGCAAATAAAGCAGTAAATAACTGAACTTGTTACAAACACGAAAACAACAACACCACCAGCAGCAGCAGTGGAGAGTGTGTGGTTAAGCTCATGGCATTGCGTATACGCCGTGGTGGCAAGCGAGCAGTTTAGGTGTTGGTAACGGGGCAACACTCGGTGGAACTGATTGGTTAAGGGGCTTCAGGGTGGCCAACAGCATCAAATCCAATTAATTGTACTGCGCCTAAAACTTTAAGCAGAGGTGTCGAAGCACAGGCAACACCCACCGACCACCACCGCACTCCTTCGGCCACAAATGCCTAATGGAAGGCGGCATTCCTGTGCCCCCGTCTGTGGCCCCGTCAGTTCCGTTTCCGATTGAGCGAATGCCCGTCTATTTATTTGCAAATGCAACTTGTCCAATTTGGCAGTTGTCGCTTGTAAATGTCAGGCTTGACTTGGAGCTGAATGGGGGCGGCAGCAGGGGTAGGGACGTGCGTCTCAAAGGGCAGGAGTAACTGAGTAAGCGACAGCGACGTTGGCGCCCACTGAAGCGTAAAGTGTGAAAGCCTGTAACGAGCCATATTGCAATTAGATTTTGTGTAAATTTATTTATGTTAATTAGTTTCAATTTGATTTAATTTGCGCTCAAGCAGCTCAGGCAGCCAGCCAGTCAGCCAGTCAGCCAGCCAGCTAGCGAGCAGATCAGCCGCCGGTGTGGGACTGGGGTGGGGTGGCTTGAGGGGTAAGTGGAGACGCAACGAACTGACAATTAAAAGCACGTTAAAAACGCATTTAGCAAACGGACAAGCTGGCAAACGGGCAGCTCAAAGCTCGGGTCAACTTGGCTGGGATCCGTTTAAGCCGAAAACGCCTAATGACAGCTGCATCAATCCTGTGCGCTAACAAAGCGTTGAAGAAATCACTTTACCAGCGGCGGCAGCCATAAAACGAGCAACAACCGAGAGAGAAGAGATGAGAGAGAGAGACAGACAGAGAGAGAGAGAGATGAGAGTTGAGAAATGACAGGCCAAAGGAGACGCCGCCAAAATCAACCGAAATGACAACGAGACATGCAAACAAATGAAATGATGATTCCGTCTCCAACTTCAACTCCGACTCCGACTCCAACTTCAACTTCGACGAAAAGTCTAATTTGTTGATAATTTGCGACCGCCGCCGCTGACCGCCAACGATGCCCCACGGCCAGCAGCAGCAGCAGTGGAAGCAGCAGCAGCAGCAGCAGCAGCGGCAGCGGACCGATGGACGGATGTGGGAAATCGACGCAGTACCAGATCCAAGCTGAACAAGCGATACTTCCGCTACTTCATAAATGGAAATGGATATATGCGAACTGGGCGCTGGAGCTTGAAGCTGTTGGAGCCGCACTTGGAGCTGGTGCCGCTTGGATTTATGATGCGCTGCGCCAACTGCCAATTTAAAGGCAATTTAGCCAAGAGGCGCGATTTCAACTAAATTGCAAACGATTTGTGGGTCGCAAACTGCTGGGGGGATGGCCGGCTGCACCCGCCCACCCGCTGCAAGACAGTTGACTGATGGACAGGGCTGGAGCTGCGCCTGCTCTGGCCACAGTCTGACCAGGCCTTGCCAAATTAATTGTATTTTAACAGTCGATGACGAGCGGAATTGGAACAACATGTGCCAAAACAGAGCGCAAGAAATGAGATGACATACGAGCTGAACCAGTACCACCATGGGTGGGCAATGGGAGTACTACGGAACAGTGGAAACTCAATTTGGATGAGAAATGGAACAAAGATGGGCAAACAGGAGAAGCTCTATATGAATAACCAGGAACAGTGGATTGAAAGAGCAAACAACGCTGGGAAATTAATTGATACGCAGTACTGGAAGACTGAAGGGAACAGTGAGAATGGGAACAATATAAAAGTGGAACGGTGAGACTGCGAAAGAGGGACATATGGAAACAATAAGTCTAAGCGAAACAACAAAAGCTTGAAATAGTAAGAACAGAACAGAAAGACAGTATATCATTTATACATCATCCGCAATTTAATGGAATTGTAAACAAAGAAGCGATATTGGAACATTTGGAAAAGAACAAGAGTATAGAAATGTGAAAATGGAACGTAAGAAACTGAAACACTCATTTTTCTCAAGCACTAGACAGGGGGAGAAAGTCAATCTATAAGCTGACAATGAGTTTGAAATGAAATGAATGTTTGGCCACAAACAGAAATTCTGCTGTGCGTCAGGGATCGTAAGAAAGTGGAACAAGAAGGAAATGAAACAGTCAACTTTTAGTAGCAATAAGTCAAAGCCCCAAACATTAGGATAGCCGATCGATAAGCAAATAAAAAAGCCTAGACACAACGGAACAGCTGGAAATGTTGAACGCAAAGCGAACAGATAGTCACAGAAGGGTAGAGCACTTCCCTGAGTTAGCCTATTAGTTGGCCAGAGTGCTGGCCAGAGGGAAGTCAAGTAGCTCTAACATTTCCCCTCATCTCCTCCAGGACATGGCCTATCATCAAACTGTGTCCATTTGGCAGCCGCTGTTTTGATTTATGTGCACTTCACGCTTTGTCGCAATGATGGCACTGCGCCACGCCCCCGCCCACAGACACAGGCACAGACAGCGACACAGTGGCACAAGGCATTATCCTTGGCACGTGTGCGCACAAATTGATCCTTTATGAGCATTTTGCGGTTAATAATACTTCAATGTACGCGCCGCCCACACCCCTGCTGGCCGAAGCTTATGAATCGCTAGATGCGGCAGTCGGGCACGTGCCGTCGTCGTTTCCGTTACCCCTGCCCCAGCGCTCAGCGCCCAGCGCCCAGCGCCCAGCCTGTTCCTGCCCACGCTTAGCCGTTAAGTGTAAATGATAAGCCGTTGAGAGATGCCTGACTGCCCCGCCTCTTGGGGTTAAATGTGCGCGGCCGACTAGGCCAATAAGGCGACGCATTTGTTGTGTAAGTTTGTTTTTCCAAACTCAACAGAAGAACACGAAATCGGCAACTGGAATGGGCCGACTGGCCTCTGGATATATGTATGTATATGTATAGGTAGCGGCTGGCTTTGGGAGTCGCTGCTGCTTGACATGTGACACCTTTTGTTGGCGAGTGTCAACGGCCACGCCTTTTGTTTGTGTTGTCTGGCTTTACAGTCGGTAAAGCGCTTAAGAGCAGCGATCCTTTGGCATCCATCGACTTTGCACCCGCGTGTATGTGTCTCGTTCTCTGCCTCTGCCTCTGCCTCTGCCTCTGCCTCTGTGCGTGTGTGTGTGTGTATAAATCCCAAATGCCACTTCACACTTAATTTGCTCATAATGCCCGGCGTAATCCGTTGAGGACGCAGCACAACCCCTATTAATATCCTGGCAATTACACTGACAACAACAATATTTGAAAATTGCATTAGAGCCAGAACCACCACCACTTCCAACAGCAACAGCAACAGCAGCAGCAACAGCAACAGAAGCCACCCGCCCGTCTCTCGGCCAGATTTTCTGCTGCATTGGCCTGAGTCTGAGCCTCAGCCTGGGCCTGGGCCTGGGCCTGGGCCTGGGCATCGCTATTGGATCTTATCAGCTCCTTCACATATGCCCGCCCTGTTAATGCCCATAATGTGACAAATTCATCCATTCCATCGAGCTGCGCCCAGTTTAGTTGAGTTGTCCTTTTTTTTGAAGCGTCGCACCGCTCAAATTCACATCGCTGATAAGACCTAAGCTCCGAGCCCAAACCTAATGCCAGCAAAATCCCCATTGCCGCTTCGTACCGTTGATTGCTTTCATAATTTGTTCGTGCGTTTTATTTATTATTTTCAATTTTTTTTTTTTTTCTGCCACATTCTTATCTTTTGGCCCGTCTACAAATTGGCCAGATTTCAGGGCTGCGATAGAAAATGGCAACAAATGTTTTCATTTTCATTTTCATTTGCCAGGCGCAAGGATTAAGTGTCAAGCAGGAAAATGAACAGTTTCCAATAGAGAAGGTTGAATTTCAAAAATTTTGATTAGCTTTTGATCAGCATGGATGGAATACTTTCAACTAATTCAAATTAGTAGTGCTATGATTGAACTCTTTTAATAATTTAACTAAATAATGATGCTCGTTTTAGGACTAGTGCGCAGACGAGCTCAGTCGAACGGACGATAGACTTGAAATTTGTAGCACAGGACTAGACATGTGTGTGCCCTAGTCTTATAACTGAATTTAGAGCTAAAGCTTTAAAGTCTTACAAGTAATTTAATCTTGACCTCTTCGACCTCGACCTCTTCTTAAAATTGTATATAAATGGCGCTTGGGGATGTGGAAGATCGTTAAATCTACCTTTAGCTATATCTTTGCACAATTTTAGAACAAGAGCCGTAAAATTGAGTAAGTAGATCACTGTTGAATGTTATCTATAGACAATTGATGTGTTTTTATAGAGATCGATTGAATCCGCAAGTTCCCTTTCAGCTAGATCACTTTCGTTGCGATAATATTCATATTTGATTCAATTTAACTTTTTTCGCCACTTATAGGAATGTACGCCAGTCATTTACTGCTGGCTGCAATGTGCTTGCTTCTTTTGCTATTAACTGAACAAATTACGTACCACACAGGCCACCTTTCACAGGTGCTGTGTGGTGCATGCGCAACACTGAAATAGCGACAAATTTTAGTGTATCCTTGGTCGGATATATAAAAAACAATCAATCATGCAAATACACCAATAAAAACTGTACTCCCATCCTAGCATACTTGTCAGAAGACTTTGCCACAGAAGAAAACGCAAAAGACTCTAAAGGATATACCCATCAGACTTAGCTGATCGCTTCATTTCATTTTCAGCTCAATGTTGTCTTGAAACCTCGTCTACACAGAAACAAACAAGTCTAGTCTTATATCTTATCATATGCTTTAGACTCTACACGCTAGAAACAGAAATGAGAAAAGTATTTACAGAAGGAAATTCTAAATAAAGTTTAGTTTTATAAAAGACCCTTCAATTTGTAATAGTTCCGACTGAAAAACTTTATTGTATTTGAATATTTTGAGTGTAGCAAGAAATGTGTATATATTATTGTATTATATCACCTATTTTATATACATTGAAAACAGGTACTGTATGCAAAAACCAAATCAATCAAATATCAGACTTTAGCTGTCGCTGAAAACTGAAGATCTTATGGGATGCGTTTAGCCTTGAGTCAACAAATAGCCTTTGCTCTTCAGCTTAACCTTTCAAGTCAACAACAATTTGATGTTAAATATAGACACTGAAGATATAGATTGATTTATCATGTCGGTGTAGCACACATTGTACTCAAATACATTCGAAGCAGTAATAAATGAATTGTATACAAATGTTGCTCGGCATCAAAATTGAAAATGAAATACGTGTTTTGTATGCAGACAATTAATTGTGGCACACTTTATTGAGCTGGTTACTGCGGCTGGCTGTGGAGATTAATAAATTTTGAAGACCTGTGCCAGTTATGCGAAACAGCTTGAGCAACGGACAGCGGAAAGCACTGCTGAAATTTGCATAAATATAACGGGGGAATAGCATATAAATCTTCTATATGCTTTCTATTTAACTTTTACTAAAGACTTCCGACACATTTCTGAGCCGACGCCGATGTCGACGGCTGCTCGCCTGACCCCCGCCGATTGCTGATTGCAGCCGAGGGAGATGGCAGCAAGAGCGGGTAGCGGGCTGACAGTGCACCTGCACTTGCCTGCAGTTACTTTCAACACCTACACACGTCTGGCTGGCTGGAATGGGCGCATACAGGCTGACTTGCCTGCCGCACTGAAGGGCAGCTCTTGAATTTGGGCCTGGGCACTTGGAGGGTGCGATGGCGTGACTGGCGTCCATTTGGACGGCGCCTGAATTGGCCAGGGCTGCGTCTGCTGCATTGTCTGTGCGCCCTCTGCTCCGGCCCGGGGCTTGTAACTTATCTAAATGCACACAATTATTGAATATAATCGCTGTAGAAAACAAACACATGAAATTTGCATATGCCGCCCCCAAAGGCGATGCGCTTCACTCCGTCCTGTCGAGCTATGCAAACCAAAAGCTTCATAGCAATTCTCAAATACCCTAACAGACTTTTGCTCTCTCTCTCTCTTCCTCTCCTTTCCTATCCTCCTCATCTCTCTCTCTCTCTATCTCATCATCGTTTTATTTATATAACGCACAGCTTAACTTAAATACATCAATAAAAATTACTCTGGCAATTATCAAACAAATTTACAAAAATATGAAAAAAAAAACGTAATTTGAATACATAAACAACAAAAATATAATTTGTAATGATAAGGCAAAACTTTGCGGCTTGTGGCGACAATTAAGCGCCATTTCCGCTCGCTGTCAAATGTGTTTATGGCTCGCAGTGCACAAATGCAGCGGGTATTGCCCGGCGTTGCGCGTTAGCTTAACACTTTGGACAGCGTAAAAAGAGAAATCATTGAATTTCTTATAATGCACAGCTTAACAGTCTCCTGACAAGTCTTTTTCACTTTTAAGCTTGCAACGTTTCTCACATCTTGAGCTGCAAGTTTGACAAATCAAATGTTTCCTTTGGTAGCTCTATCATAAATCAATCAATTTGTTTGCTTTTATCAATATACGATGAATTCTCTGTGATATATTTTATTAAATTACAAGATGCATCACTTAACTAGTTCATAAATAATGCCGCCCACTTGACACGCCCCGTCCATGAACAGCCGCCGCCGCGCTGATAAGTGGCATATGGCAAGGGTCAGCGGAAATGCAAACGAATGCAGCAAAAAAAAAAAAAATAATTTGAAAAAAAAGAAACTTACAAATAATAATAAATGAAATATAAAATGCAAAATTAAATCCAATAAAAACTTTATTTAATTCATAATTGAAATGTTTAATAAATTGATTTTTCTGTTTTTCTTTTTTTTTTTTTGCCATAAATATTTCATTCATACATATTTAATATTTTCTTTGTTTTCTTTTTTGTTCGTGCAACTAAATGCGAGAGATAGAGTAAAGTTCAGCTCGAGTTTTTGGGCCACCAGTAAAGTTTCTTCTTCTTCCGTTTGCAATTTGGCATGGAGGTTGAACGGCCGAATCGTAGGCGTTCTTCCGGCTCGCTTGTACCGCCCATCAAAATTTCCAGCTTGGCGCCCTGCATTTAGCTTTGACCAAAATATGCAAAGCTATACAATGCATCTCATTTAGACTGAAAAAAGAAAACCAAACTGAAACTGGAACTGGAACTGCAAATTAAATCATCAAATGAAGAAAGTCGATGCAAACGAAAGCTTGAGCTTTAAGAGTAATTTATATTATGATATTTTGCACAGGAACCACACACACATCCATGTGTGAGTGTGTGGGTGTGTGGGTGTGTGTGTATGTGGTTGCATATAGAGGCTTACTTTGATGGAGTTATTGGTGTTGTTGTTTCTGTTGCTGGAGCTGATTTCCATGCAAATTGATGTTACAGCACAGTAAGCAGGCAATATTTCGGCTTCATTTCATAAATGCGCCGGGCGTTGCGAAATTCCCAATTGCCCACGCAATCCCCGACGGCACAACGGGCGCCCGTCCATCCATCCATCCATCCACCCATCCTCCCATCCATCCATCCACCCATCAGATGGCAGAGTTTGCATATCAAAGTCTACGGCTGCCGATATTGATAAGCGAACAGCCTCATAAGCCACTACACAATATTGATTTCGATTTGATGTTCGCCTGGTTTGTCCTTAATGTATGCATGGAATTTACGCAATTACCTATTACTTCCCTGAACCTGAGGCAAACTAACTCAAAATCAAAATTGCAATCAAAATGTTTGGCTTAAAATGATACACAATTGTATTAGCTACAGCATGAAACGAAACATTTAACGCTAGCTGTAGCTTACTTAGCCAAATTAATCGAAAGGCAAATCGTTTTTGTTCACCTTGGACTATTAAGATCCGAGTTCAGTTTATGTATTTTGATATATAAATATATATTTCTATGAAACATTCCTATACCTATGTATATATCTAAAGCAAGAAATTAACGGTGCACATTCCCCAAAACATATGTATGTATACTCTGGAGCAGATTGTTTCAAAGTTGTTTATCAATAAGCTTTTATACTTGTTTTTAATCGATTTAAATTGATATTAAACTTATGTTAATTAAACATATCTTGAATGTATTAGAAAAGACACCTACCAAATATGGTATATAGATTATGATTTTGCTAAAGTTTTCATACTTATAAAGCTCTTCACTTTTTAGATGCCTCACCAAACAAGCGGATAAAGATTCATTTTATGAGCGTATATTATATGCTTGGCAATGCTTTTAATCCATGATATATTTAGCCTTACATTCTCCAATATCACCTGAATATTCAGTTGCGTTCATAATAATAGTAGTGCTACACTACTCAAAACATAAACCAAATAAAAATATATTTTTTCTTCTAAAAATAAAAGGTTAGAGTGCAAATAAGATAAGTGCGAAAAATCCGTTACTTTCGGCCAAAAATAATTTGTTTTTGGCTATTAATTTTAAGATAAATGCAAATCGGCCGTTCATAGAAATAGTAGTGCTCAATGTAAGAAGCTGTAAAAAAAAATAAATAACTAATAAATAAAATAAATAAAAAATAGTTTAAAAAATAAAAATTATAAATAAAAAATAAAAACAAATAACTAAATAATAAAATAATTAATAACATTTAACTGTTCTAGTAAAGACTAAGACTTGACACTTTTCATATAATTACCTCCTTTACGAGCTCGCCTTTTCGCTTCAAAGTTGTTGGGCATCTCATTCATCGATTGATGCATAGAATAAAAATATTAAATGTATAGAGTTACTTTATATTTAGCTACATTCCTAAGATATCTGGGAACTCAAAAGCACCTGGAACTGTTACATATAGGAATATAAAACAGTGTATAGAGCACAGTCAGTCGGATTGAAGTTAACTGCATCAGTTTTAATAGTATTATTTTTTCACTTTATGCCATTGACCAACACTGGCTGCACTTACCAGCACTTTGGCCAGGCACTTTCGCCAATTGCTGGCAGTATTGCAGTAATTAGCAACATTTGGCTACCGACAACGATCATGTTTAATTGACCAAGACCAGTGACAGAGCCAGAGTGAGAGGCAGATAGAGCTTGTGAGTGACTGAGTGAGAGACAGAAAGAGAGAGAAAGAGAGAGAGAGGGCTCATCCATGGTGCCGGTTTTATGTCATTTGTCTTTAATGAACGGTTACCCAACCCCCCCTGCGGGCATTGTTATTGTTGCTGCTGCTGCTGCTGTTGCTGCTGATGTTCTCGGCCGTTGCATTTATTGTCCTACCAAGCGTCGCTTTTGTTTTAAGCCAACAACATTAACATTTGCAACCAATTTGTCGAAAGAGAGAGAGAGAGGGAGAGAGAGAAACGCGCGTGTTGCTTGCCAAGAAGCGTGCAGCGGTAACAACTTTTGTATTTTTGGTTGGGGTGACTGAGTGCGCCTTTGCAGCTTTCCAGCTTGGCCAAGTTATAACGACTGCTGCATGCGCTACGGCACTGGCTGCTCGAAACTTGCACAGAATCAATATGTTCTGCGGCTGTGGTGCAGCTGTTCAGGTGTCCTTAGCTAAACTCGAAGGCTTGCCTTGCCACTTGGCCTGCAGCACGCAGTCGAGGCACGCAATCCAGCCATGGCCATACCAGTGGCAGTGGCAGTTGCAGTTGCAGTTGCAGTTTCAGTTGCAGTTAGCCGTTTGCCGTTCTTGGCCAACTGGCTACCTGGCTAGCTAGTCGCTGTCAGCTTTTGGCCTAATAAATGCACTAATTGCGGTTAAATGCATTTTGCATGCAATTATTATCATTAGGGGTTGCAGCCCCCCCAGCCCATGCAACCCCCAAGCCCAAGCCCAACCCTCTTACCAATTGCTAATTGCCGCTGTTCAATAATTTAATTGCCCCTCTCTCTCTCTCTCTCCCTCGCACACTCTTTCAGCTTGCGATTGTTATTTACTTATTATTATTTTTTATTTAGACAAAAAAATTGTTGTTACATTTACATTACAAATACAACGACCACGTTTATTCTAATAATAATTATAAAAAAAAAAATGATTTAAAAAAAAATGCAAACTTTATTGAAAGTTTTTTGTTTTGTTTTCGTTCTTTTAAGTTACGATAATACATCTTGTGGCTAGCTTAATTATGCACATTGTTCTTGTTGCAGTTGTCACTAATTGTTAGTTCAATAAATTTAATTGTTTGGCTGCTAATTTTTACAACATTTAAATAAATATTTGATGCATTCGATTCGCTTAAGCCTAATCTCAAAAAAAAAAAGAAAAAAATATTGGTTAAGTATTTGTATTTAATAAATTACTAAAAGCAAACAAATAAGTTAGGCCACACACGCACGCACGCACGCACACACACATATATATATATACACTCACACACACACACACAGGCTCTCTCTCTCTCTTACACACACACTCAACCTTTTGCCCTTTTGTGTTTTGGAAACAAATTCTGTTATGTTGCTGCTGCTTGTTCTTCTTCTCGTTCTTCTTTGGCCAGTTCACACCTGCAGCTGATCCTCATCGTCGGACTGTGCCTGAGAGCTGTCGACGGAGCGGCCTGGCGGACTGCCCGGATTGAGCGTCGGACTAGGCGTAGAGGGCGGATGTGCGGGCGATGCAGCGCTTGCCGCCTGCGTTTGCGAATGCGTCGGCGATGTGGTCAGCGCCTGTGGCTTGTGTATGATAGCCATGCCAGCGGTTGGCGCTGTTGCCAGTGGCGCCGGCACCGCACCACCAGCACCACCGCCAGCGGCGGCAGCTCCATTAGCCGCCGCAGCAGCAGCCGCCGCGCTCTGATAGTAGCTGCTCAGCGAGGATAGCGAGCTGGAGGCGGACAGGTGCGAGAAGGGAGCGCTTGGCACACCCGCGTACAGATTGTACGGCAGAGGCTTCTGCATGGCCGCTGCGGCGGCCGCCTGTCTGTAGTAGATGTCGATGCTGGAGTGCGGCGGTGCGCCATGTGCGGCAGCTGCGGCGCCGGCACCAGCTGCCGCCGCATACGGCCAAGCGCCCAAATAGGGCGACCCACCATAGAGCCGCTGGAAGGCCGCGAAATTGCCCGCCTCGGCGAGCAGCTCCAGACCCACAGCCGTCTGACGCTTCCACTTGGTTCTGCAGCGGACACAGAGAGCAGAGCAAAAGCAATAGAAGAGATTTAGTTAAGGCAAATGTTGGACTGGGACTGGGTGACTGCGGCTGTCGGTGACTCACCTGCGATTCTGGTACCAGGTCTTCACTTGGCAGTCGCTCAGGTCCAGCTTGTGCGCCAGCTCCTGGCGCTCCTGTACGCTGAGATATTTCTGTCGCTCGAACGACTTCTCCAGCGTCTGCAGCTGATGATCGGTGAAGGCGGTACGCGCCTTGCGCTGCTTCTTGCTCAGGCCGCTCATGTCACTGGTGGAGCCGCTCTTGATGCTGTTGCCATCATCGTCCTTGCCACCTGAATGCACAAAGACCCAAATGCGTTATTGGACGTTAACTAAGCCAACAACTTAATGCTAACTGCAGCTGCCGTTGCCGCTGCAGTTCTGCCCAACTTAAGCTGCACTGCACTGGAAATGGCCAAGAGTTCAAGAGCGTTTAAGGCCACGCAATTGCCTCTTCCGTTCTCAACGTCTGCCTCAACACCCCCTGCCATTCACACTTAGTCTAGCGCGCTCTCTCTCTCTCTCTCTCTCTTTCTCTTTAGTAAAAATGTGTAGCAAAATGTCTAAACTTGGCCCAGTCCTCATACCTGTTCCCGTTCCCTTTGCCGTTGCCATTTCCGTTTGCCGGCCTATTGGCCAACCCTTCTGGCTCTTAGCCTAGCTGCGCTGCTCGTTTGCCATTTAGTACATAAAATTTATGTAAATTTATCTGATTGCGGTTAGTCGATAAGCGACTCGACGCGGCTCAGGTCTGGGCCAGGGCCACTTGCCACTTGCCACTTTCCTGGCGTTAAATTAGTTAAAGCGAAAATTTGCCAAGTGCGCATTAAAGCCAAAGCCAACTTAATATTCAGATCTGTGAGAGCTGTTTACTCAGCGCAGCTAGCTAAATTCTTAACATGGTTGACGCTGTCTCTGTCTCTGACTCTGTTTCTGCTGCAGCTTGAGGCGTTGCAATTACCCAGCTTAAACAGAGTTGCGATCGAGTCCAATTAAAAGCAGCGCAGCGCAGCGGCAGCAGGCAGATGCTCGAGAGACGCAGCTTTCGCTGCTTCCAGGCAAGCTCTTCTGCTCTGTCTCACTTGCTCCTGCCTGCTGCTGCTGCTGTTGTTGTTGTTGTTGTTGTTGCTGTTTTATTTTAGCAACAACGTCAGGCCTGGCTGGGCGTCCAGGCCAAAGCCGCTGGGCCAACAAGACGCGACTACCGTTTATAAAATTACAATTGCACACAGGAAATTGCTGTAATAAATGGTCGAGGAGAGTGCAGATTCATTTGCCAAAGAGACACACGCACAACACACGCACACGCATAGCTTGAGCACATTCAATGCATAAAAGTAGCTCTGGGGCGTCTATCAAACGATATTAAATTCCATTTTTATAACATTTACCACAATTAGCAAATGAGCGAGAGAGAGAGAGAGAGACAGAGAGTGAGAGAAAGAGAACAGAGAAGAGTGAGAGAGCACATGCTTGAGCAAAGACAACGTTTTGCTTCTAACTATATATAATTAGCCTGACGTTGGGCTTAAAAACAAAAGCATAAAATTTAGTTTTGCAAACTGCGTTTTGCTCCATTCCAACTGGATGTTGGTCCCTGCCCCCCACACAACTGGCGAGCCACGCCTCCGTTTCTTGTTGTTGCTCGCTTGCTGCTCAAACAATTTTGCTGGCAGACAAATGCACAATTCGGAATGGAATGGCGCATGCAGGCAACGTGAGCGAGCAGTTGGGGGCGCTGGGTAAAAGCAAACAAAGCGTGAAAATGCAATTTTTCAGAAGTATCCAAAAGGCCGCCAACAACTGCCGCGCCAGCACCCCCCTCCCCCACCCTCGCCTTTCACTCAGAGACTAGAATCTGTGCATGTTGTTGCATGCAATTTTTACAGTTTGTTTTGCAAAGCGGCTACACTCCCTCGCCGCCCCCCCAACAACACCCCCAACATACACACATACACAAACAAAAGACTCTGGCAACGAACTTGGCATGACATTCACTTAGTCAGACGGACGGACAGCGAGATCCGCATTACGATTGGCTATCGCGAACAGACTGACAATTGTTATGAAATGCCATTGAATTAGGGAGCCAATAGGGTATATTAAAATTCTAGAATAGATTGTATAGATATGAATTATATATGACACAGCTGTGTTCACAAAAATAGTAGTGCGACTGAAATGTTGGACAGCAATATTTTGTCATAATCATAATATTTTGCAATCAGTTTGAAACCAGTATTGTGATTAACATATATATGAATATATCTATGCTAATAATTATTTTCAAAATATTATGTCCCACATTTCAGTCGTACTACTATTTTTGTGAACACAGCTGCATGTGTCTAATATGACTACGAATTCATATAACAAAATCTTCAAATTGTCAATTAATGTGATTATAATATAGTTTTTATATCTATATATGTATATATATATATATATATATATATACATATATATATATATATATATATATATTTATTATACATATACTATATAAATACGTCAAGTTTAGATATATCTATAATTCGCTCGCTGATTGGAAATCGATGCGAGATTCATTGACTCGCACGTCATCGAAGTGAGGCTATTCTAATTATATATTTAGAAATTATAATTAGTATTTAATCAATACGATTGTTTTTAGAACTGTTATAATCTTCAAATTCATCATTATCATTATGATCATCGCCTTTAGCTAATTTTTATCAGCGACCTTGAGCATAGATAGCAATCAAGCCTCAAGGCCTTAGCGTGCTTGCTTTTTACTTAGGTTGCTCACTCTGAAAACTCAGCTAAAACTTCATCAATGATAAGCAAGGATAAGTAATGTTTCTCCCTCTCTCCCACTCAGATTTGCTGACACCTTCCTTAATTTACATGCAAGGCCTAACTCTGCTCTGATCAAAGCTTCAGCTTTGACTTTGCCGAATTTCCTTTCTCACAGCTAACTCTATGCCCTGCGCTTCACTAGCTGCCCCCTGCCCGCTGCCACCCAAAATAATATAGAAGCTCACCTCACCATTACTACAAACGCTGTGATCGTCCATGTGCCCGCCGCCGCCGCTGCCCGCCTCGTCGCTGTCGCAGTCCTCGTTCTCCTCGTGGTAGTCGCTGCTATCGTCGAGCTCTGCCGACGGGGGCTGCGGCGGCGCCTCGCCGGTACCAGCGGCCGCCGCGGCAGCTGCTGCCGCCGCAACTGCCGCATTGTTGCGCGCCGCTGCCGCAGCGGCGGCTGCTGCATAATGCTGTTGCATGGCCGCTGCATATTGCGCCACATTCAAACCGTTGGCGCCCATCTGGGCGGCGGTGGGTCCGAAGTGGGTCAGTTTGGCGTGCGGCAGTGCATGCGGATGTGGGTGAGGATGCGTAAGCGGATGCTGTTGCTGTTGCTGATGATGGGCATGTACGGCGGCCAGAGCATGTGGATGTGGCTGATGGGACAGCTGGTGTAACGGCGGCGGTGGTGCCAGGCCCAAAACGGAGCCGGGCGGCGTTACTGCTCCAGATTCCGAATCCAAATGCTCATTATTATTGTTGTTGCTATTGTTGTTGTTGTTATTATTGGTATTGTTGTTGTTGTTGTTGCTGTTATTATTGTTGTTGTTGTGGTGCTGTTTGTAGAATGCAGCAGCGCTGGCAGCAGCCGCACTACCCGCCAGAATGTCATTGATCATGAAGCGGGATCGATTTGGCTTCAGATTGGACGAGGTGGACATGGACATGTTGACCGCCGGCGGATGCAACGGATAATGATGGTGCAGATGATGGTGGTGCGAATGCGAATGCGAATGATGTGGCGACGGCTCGCTGGGCGCTGTAGTCGTGGGCAGCGTCTGGGTTAATATGCTCATTGAGTCTTTCATTGCCAACGGCGGCCGCACGGATTCCAATTGGACTCTAGCACACACTCAATGCTCACACACTCACTCTCTCAATCTCTTTCTCGCTCTTTTATCAGGCACTCGGATGCACAGTCAACAGTAAAAAAAAAATTAGATATATATTTGTATTTATTCGAAACGTTGTCTTTTGCACTTTAACTTGAACTTCGATTTATGATTAACTGGGAAGTTCGACTTCGACATGGACGTGAACCGTCGCCTCCGCTCTGGACGTCGTCGCGCTGTGGCTGCCAAAACGAGACTAAACGCACCTGCAGCGCCTCGGCCGCACAAAAACCCAGTCGCAGCGGCAATAATTTTGCCACTTTGTCATAGGTGGTGGCGAGCGGTTGCTTTGGTGGTGGCTCTCGGTGGCATTTCGATTTGCTTGCGTGCGAGCGAGAGAGCTGCGGCTCGACTGCGCTGCGACTCTGAGCAGCGACTCGGCCTCGCTCGTGCTCACCCGTTGGCCTGTTGCCGTCTGTTCGTCTGGCATGCCGTCTCGCTTGCACGCAGCGCCATGTTGTTGGCCCCGAACTCAACATGCGCTCAGCCGTGGTGAGTTTGGCGGCCAGTTTTTATGGCAACAACTGTGTTGAGCTCAGCGCTGACTACGCTGAGTCGCAG
Source organism: Drosophila anceps (assembly GCA_035045945.1). Classification (NCBI taxonomy): domain Eukaryota; kingdom Metazoa; phylum Arthropoda; class Insecta; order Diptera; family Drosophilidae; genus Drosophila; species Drosophila anceps. The sequence continues at coordinate 3,984,515 of JAWNON010000053.1, forward strand.
CGCAGCGCGCCAGCAGCGCAAATCAAGTACGTGCGCCGAGCCAGCCGCCATAAAGCGAATACGAATGTCGGTCAAACATAGCCACGGGCATGGCAAAAGGACGCGACTCGTCCAGTGGGCAGCTCCCAGCACACACTGCACACTGCCAACTGCTCGGGGGGGGCCGACAAAATGGCGCGCCTGTGGCGTCACTTCAGTTGCCACGGACCATTAGAAAAGGGATCGCATTCTAATAGCTTTTTAGCTTCAGCATTTGAGCTTAATGCGCCTATTGCTATTTGATATGAGTGAAAGACTTAGTCTCACACGAAACTTGCCAGAAAAAGTTGAATATATGAAATTTCTTTCTATATTTCATCGATAAATTCATATTTGCTTTGTTGTTTATTTATGATAATCCAACTCAAGATTTCAATCAAAAACTGAACTCTTATATATTTTGTTGACAAAACTTTATGGTTGATCATGTTGGCTGTATGTTCAAAGGCAAATTATATTGCACAAGTATTTTTGGCTATATTTCTTATTTAGATTATTTAAATTTACCATTTTCAGCTAAATTTAAACTCTAAATAATTATAAAAATATAAATATAATAAAAAAATAACTTTTCATACCGAATTTTAGGCTTTAATTAATTAGTCATTGAATGAAACTTGGACCAAAATTTATGTTTTAATTCCTCAAGTTTTTTTTCGCGTTACTTTAGAGTCTTCACAGGGAAAAGCTTAAGTTTTTAGCTACTTTTTCATTGAAATTTTCAAATATGTATATAGTTATAAAAAGGTTTTTGTTTTATTTATTTATATCTTTAAATAAAATTAAACTTTGTTCACAATTTCAATCGGTGAATAGGTATAAGCCTAGAATTCTTTGTTCTTTGTGTAGACAAGGCTTTTAGACAATATTGAGCTGAACATTAAATGAAGCGATCGGGTAAGCGTGATGGGCAATGGATCCTCTTAAGTCTTTTGTGTGATCTTCTGTGGCGAAGTCTTGTGGCAAGTATGCTACGTTGAGAGTGCAGTTCGTAGTGATATGTTGTCTCAGACTAATGATGACTAAAGGTGGCCTAACTAAAGGTGGGCTGTGTGGTACGTATTATTTTGTTTAGGTGACACTTTGATGCGATTGCGTTGACTTGTATTCCATAACTCCAAAGTGGAGCTAGAATGCTTCAATTGAAAGTGTGTTATGTTATTTGAAAGTGCTTTGCTCTCTGCCTAATCAATATATGTTTAACATCTTTTCGAATGCGAATATTTTGGCTGGCGCAATGGACAGTCTGGTCGGCCAGGCTCTTTCCATTTCATTAAAGTAGCCGAGCATAAGCGCCAATTAAAATTCCACGCCAATAGCTCAAGAGCCTCACACAACAAGCAGAAGAAGATGAAGAAGAAGCAGCAGAAAGGGCCACATGTTGCCTCGAAGAGCATTAGGCGAGGACTAATTAGTTTTCACAGCGGATGTGCGAGGTCGAGGCTTGAGACCCAAAATGCAATTTGTCGAGCGGCAAACGTTTGATTGATATTGAATCGGACTTGCAGTTGGAGTTGGAATTGGTAGCGCTGCAGTTGAGGTCATTAGTCGATGCGTCGAGTGCGGTTAGTGGCAAAAGGCGCAACGAAATTAGAGCAGCAACTGACAGGACGAGCGCGCGCTTCAATTGCGGGTCGCGCATTTCACATAATTGGACTCATTGTGCTGGCAGGATCAAACAATGGATGACTCTGTGACTGACTGAATGACGGACCGACGACTGACTGCCTTTGGCTTCTTACTCATTCCGACTGATGACGGTTATTGCATTTAAATGCATATAATTGCAGCCAGGCATATATCCTGCGGTTGCGCCTCCTTGTGCGTTCTGCGGTCGAATTCCAATTGAATGCTTAAAATAATTGTACAAACTGTATAAAAGTCGCCAACCGCAATGCGCAGTTGCCAATATGCACTCGGTCTATCTGTCTATCTGTCCGTCTCTCTGTCTGTCTGTCTGTCTGTCTGACGACTCGACAGTCTCCGAGTTCCGCCCCTGCTTCTATTCCACGGTCTCAACGGCTTGCCTTCTGCTGGCCATTTGCCAGTTTTTCCGGTCGCATTCATGCACTCGCAGGAAGACTTTGCTCTACTCCAATCCAGATCACAACGCTTCCATACTCCCCCCGCCTCGCACCGCACCGCCCCGCCCAAGTCGCTCCAATTCAGCTGCGCTGTGTGTGTGTTCTGCGAATTTTGTGCCGCCTGCTGCCAGCCGTCTGTCGACTGCCTATCTAACTATCTAATTAGCGTGTTTGTTTGCCAGTTAATGTTCACTAATTTATTGACTCGACGCGGCTTATCAATGTGTTTGCTCTGCTGTTAACAACATCCGCAACACCACCCAGCTGCCCCGTCTCTTAGCACCAAATGCCACAGCCACCAGCCAGATAACTCTCAAGCCGACTCGGCCTAGGCAGCGCTGCGATTGGCCAATCAATGCACTCTGAGTTTGTTTACTTCTATTCATTATTAATATTATATTATAAACTTTAGTCAGCTAAGACAGACTCGGAGGCAGAAGAAATTGAATGGGAAATGTCTAACTTCTAAAACTTTTGCCAATTCTTACATATTTCCTTATTATGTACTATGTAATTGAGCTAGGGTAAGCCCTGTCTAGTTGTCCCTTCATTAAATAATCAATTGAATATCTCCTTCGTTTGTGGGTGCAGCGGAAACTCTTGCACTGGCTAGATCTCTTACCGTGCTACGTTTTTTAGAGCTATCTGTAACAAAGTCATATCTAAGCTCTCTAGTATATAGCCCCTATGCAATGCACATATGCTTAGGCGAATCCCTGTTTGGGGACAACAACTTTTGCTCCCACTCTGCTATGATATGTCCGTCTCATCAGCTCCGGTCAGCGCGACTCAGTTCCGTTGAGAATCTTAATCGGCATCTTTGATATTATAATGTTCGTGTTACTGCATGGACAAACGTAATAAAATAACTGATCGTTGTCGCTGATAAGTTAATTTACTTTTAATGTGTTGCCCTTCGCAACGAGCAAGACAAACTCAAGACGACGGTCCATTGGGATGCAACAGCAACGGCAACGGCAACGGCAACAGCAAAAGTCCCGATCGCGACGTGGGGGTAAATGCCTTTGTAGGTGACAACGGGTCTGCCGTTCGAGTCAGCTTCAAATTGGGCAGCGCGTGTGCCGACGACGACGACTGATTTGTCAACAACGGGCCAACACAAAGGTGACTCGAATTTATCGCTGCTCCAGATCAGCCAGCACGCCAACAACACCAACCGCAAGAACTAAGATAAAGCACAGTTGAGGTCCAAACTACATAAAACCAAAAACAAAGCAACAACAACTCCACACAAAAAGTGTCGAACATACCGAATAATACCCTCGCAGGCAGTCAACGCCCAAATGTCAGCTGTCCTCTGATTCTATGCGACACAAGTTGTCACATCTTTTGTGGCCAAAACAGTATACCCTCTTCAGCCAGACACAAAAGTGTGTCTAAAGGATGCTCCATAGAACGGCGTTCACTTAAATTGATGTTGTTTGATGCTTGGCTCTTGGGAGTTGCCGTTGCTGTTGTTGTTGCTCTTGTTGTTGTTGCTGTTGTTGATGCTGGCCACTAAATGGACGCAATTTAAATTTTTAGTGCCCGCTTGAGCCTATAAATTCTACGCATCTAGCTAAGAAAAGCTGCCGGCCGGCCACGCAAATGATTTTGGCACCTGTGCAAAAGTTTTTATGGCCCCCAGGAGTGACTAAGATGCTGAGAGGTTCACAAAAGGCCACAATCAACACCTTGTTTCGAAGTGCTCAGCGCATGGCCAGCCCAGCCCGTCCAGTTACTTTGGCCAAGAGCTGTGTAAGTGTATGGCCCAGTCGTTGTTAGTTAGCGCTGCCTTTGTGGCTCTTTCATCGCTCATCGTCATTAAGTTGGCGAGCGTCTTGATGCCTCTTATCGCTAGGCTGGGCCAATTTTTAGTCGCTCGGCCAATAAAACATTTTTAAGTTTTGTTTTCTCGTTCCAGTTCCAGTTCGAGGCATCGACTGCCATAAATTGAAGCTGTGCATCAGGCTGAGGAGCAATCTGCATATTAATGTATGGCATTCGATAATTACTTGCCTATCGATATGTTATCGACAATTTAAGTTGGTTAATTGTGGATGCATTAGAATTTAACATTTAAATGCAGTTTCAGTTCCACTTTAAGCTCCAGTTCGAAGTGCCAGTGCCATAAATTTAAGCTGTGCATCAGGCCGAAGAGCAATCTGCATACCAATGTATGGCATTCGATAGCTAGTTGACTATCGATAAGTTATCGACAGCTCAGGCTGGCTATCATCTCAGCATGCTCTCAACATATTGAATGATTAGTGCCTCAACTAATTCTCTTCAAATTTTTGCTTAAGTGTATATCAACCTATCGAAATGTTATCGATTGTGCTGTTGCTCGCGCTCGCTTTCAGGCACCCGATGCCTAATTAGACGTACAGCCTCGCTAAACGTCTGCCCCGTGCCCCATAAAATATACACTCAACGCATTTGAAATGAATCGCTTAAGGCCTGCCACCGCCACCGCCACCGCCAGCCGGTTGCACTTTCGATGTTTCGTGTTTTCCAGCTTTCCAGTTTCAGCGGCGGAGGTGAAAATGTATTTTATGACTCAATTTGGTGCACATAAAAAATTTGTTGCCCGCCATACAAAGTGCAACATTGTTGTGCCCACGGTGCGTACCCAAAGGTGTGATAACTAAGAGGCAACTCAGCTCGGACTGCGGCTAAGCCATTGTCAGGTGCGGCTGTTGCGGCTGCTGCCGCTGCTGATTATTGTTAATTTTTATGTGCAATTAATCGGCTACGCACATTGGGCATTTATAAGCATTTCTTCCAGCAATAAGTTCACCGCGGGTTCCCAAAGAAATTAAGTCGTATTGAATTAAAGTGAAATGCAAAAAGGTGGCCCCAGTTGCAGCCACAGCCACAGTCATAAAAACGTCTGGCAACATTGTGAAGAGTCGGTCGGTCTGTTGGTCGGTTTCCTTACCCAATGCTAACCCCATCCTCGTCTCGCTCTACACCTTCCACGTTTAATGGTGCCCCATAAAAGTGGGCAAGGTGTTTGTGTCCAAGCTGAGGCCGAAGCTGCAACTGCTGCAGCAGCAGCAGCTGCAGATCGCTCATTGTCAGCGCCAAAAAGAGGTTCGGATTGACGTCTTGGATTTGGAGGTCAGCGAGCAGCTTCCCGCTGGGCAGCGCTTAAGCCGATAAACTGTTGGAACTGCTGCTTGTCGACGGCAGCCAACCTCTGAGTGAAGACCCTTAAGTCCAATAGCATTTGGCTGGCTTGTATATGTTTTGGATCGTAGCTCCCATAGAGATAACGAAACTTTTAATGAATCTTACTTATAGCTCGGATGCGTTTCATAAGAATACGATAGTCTTTAAAAGAGTAGTACAAATGAAGATGATGCCTTTTCGATTCATTTTTGATAGGCTTATCGTAATTCCGATAGCTATAGCGAATCGTAATTCTGATAACTATAGCGATACTTATGACTGCGTCCAATTTAATAACTCTTTCAACACTGTATTAGCTATCGAAAGTAATGCTATTGAACAAGTACAATTCAATCACTCACTCAATATCGGATTAAATACAGTAGTTATTGATAGTTCGATTATCTTCGACATATCGATAAATATGAGTAAAGTCATTCAAAGCTGATATCACTTAGATACACTTTCGATAGACTTCTACCAAGGTCATTGAGCTACTATGATAGGCAACATAAGCTTATGTAGAGTTTTAATATACTCGATAAAAGAATGATAATATATTGATAATACTGTGTAGATATTTCTCTTTCCACTGCAAGACAAGAACTTGCATTGCCTTAAGGCTTTTACCCTTGACTTACCCACCGGACACGAGTACATTTTACATAAAATCTATCTTAAGTTTCAGCTCAAATTACTCAAATCACTTTGGGAAAAAGGCACCACTTAAATGCATACATGTAAGTCCATAGTCCACAGAATGCCCTTGCCTTAGCCTGGCTGCGTAATTGCATAATTTGATATTCGGTTATGGCATAGCCCTTTGGCGGTCGGTGGTGGGGGGCGGAGGGGTTAGCTGTGTCCATGCAATTGGGTGCTGTGTCCGCTGCCAGTTTGCTTAATTGCCACGGCCAAAAGTGCCAAAGAAATGCAGCTCACTAATTACAACAACAAGAACAAACAGGGCCGACAAGCACGCGTTGCCCGCCTCTAGCGCCGTTCCCAGCCACTCGGCCATATCCTTGTGCTCTGCGTGTATGCAACGCTCTCCCTCTCTACGTGTGTGTGTGTGTGTGTGTCCTTCAAAAGCCAATTGAAGTGTGGCAACGTTGCATGTTGCCATTTCCATGCAAAGGCATGAAATATATGTAGAATTTTAAAAGTCATAAAATTGCGGAATGTCGCCAATTAAAATAGTTGCACTCATATGTATGTGTGTGTGTGTGAGTGTGTGAGTGTGTCAGTGCGAGTGTGTGTCAGTGCGAGTGTGTGTGTGTGTTTGTGAGAGTGTTGGTGTTGGTGTTGAATGTGCGTGTTCCGCATGTGACGTGACATAAATGCATGTCATGTTCGTTGGCTGTTTCGCTGACTGCCATAGCCCCAACCACCAGCACTAACAGCAGCTCAAGCACCACGACTGCACCACCAGGCCCGCTCGCCAAAAACTATGCAATACAATGCGCGCAAATTGCGCAATCAAATTACCAACAGCAGCAACATCAACAACATCAACAAACCAAGCCCGCCCCCCTTGCCACCTCTCCAAGTTGAGCTTAGGCAATCAATTATAATGTTAGCATGCAATCGTAACAATTGGTCAGGCTCAGCACCTGACAGGGGTTGGGGTTGGGGTTGGGCAGTTTTGGGGTTGGGGTTGGCTTTTGCTAGTAGTAGTTGGCATTACAAAAGAGCCTTTTAGATTCTGGCCCTGTTGTTGTGGGTCTAAGCACGGGTCAGCTTTTTGGTGTCAAAGACGAACGAGTCACGAAACTGCACCGATTGCAGCTTTGGTGGGCTTAGGCTCTGGCTGGGGCAACTGGGCTGGGCTGGGTTTGTGGTGGCGTTTGCTGGCTTTTAATTTCCAGCGTTTAACGTGAACGCGTGCAAATTCAAGGAGGTCCCTCCACAACTTTGTACTCTTTAGCGCTGTTTAGTTGCGCTTTGCATATGCAGCCAGCTGCGTTAAAGTTGCGGGGGCCCAGGAGGCTTGAGTTGGGGTTTGGCACTGGGCAAGTCATTGCGACAACAGCCACCCTTGGCGCTCGCTCAGCATTTAACATTTTTCGGACACTTTTATTTCGTTACTGTGACAAATGACCTAAGCGCACTTAACAGTCAATCAATCAATGGACGCCAACACTTTCTGACCAGCTCACCAGCTCACCATCTCACCATTTCAGCATTTCAATTGCCTGTTTTGCGTCACATGCGGCGTATGATTAATGTTAAATGCAGTCAGAGCTAGTTCAACGTTAATTGAATAAGTTTTTGGTAATATATAAAGAGGTATACATTAGCCATGTATGTGTGCCCCGTGTAAAGATATTTTGTTACTGCTACGTTTTTCGATTACAGCGTAGGCAAAAATTTAAAAGTACAAAATGGATATACTCTTTCTTTGTCGAAGTATATGAAACAGCTAGAAGATGGAAGGAAGTATATAAATACAGAAGGAAGTATATACATGTCCAGCCTGTTCGTCCGTCCGTCTCACATCTGCATGTCGAAGACTATAAAGGCTAAAGACTTCAGCTCACATGTATGTATGCTGGAGTCAAGGCCTTAGCTTTAATATGCAAACAGACTGATCAAGTTTACTTGAACTTGCCAATAGCACTTTCTGTGTCTCTGAAATCATCTAAAAACAATATCAAACATTAGTTATTTGGGGACATCTAACGACTTTATAGAGCTGGGATCATTTGGTATTTAGTTTGTCGTAAAGCTTATGCAAATGAAATCTATATCATCCGAACTCTACATTATCAATGAATTTTGGTCATATGAATAGTTAATGATCAAAAAAACTTCCTTTGTGCGTGCTAAAACTTCAATACGTCACAAAGAAGTCGTTAAGGCAGGCATAAACCAAGTGACAGTTTCTCTATGCATACATTATAGTTGGGCTTAACTACCTTAACGATCTTTTGATTTGAGCAACTTGGATGTTAAGCATAACTACTTCTTTAAGTAATGTGAATAGATCTCCCTGAATATAGAATTATATTAGGTGAGCAAATCTTCACTTGGACCTAAGCAACTCCAAGCTCTATATTGTTCGCTGGCTGTCGCATATTGGCGCCTCGTCTTGTTGCCACACGAGTTAACTGTTTGATTTACAGCAAACAGCAACGGCAGCAGCAGCAGCAGCAGTAACAACACAACTCTGACTTGAACTAGTTAAAGTTGAGCAGCGCTTGGCTTGAAGACCTCTCTCTCTCTCTCTCTCTCTCTCTCTCTCCCTCTCTCTTTCGCTCTAACTTCGCTTCTTGCGGTATTTGTTGGCAACATTCGCATTTGAAATTGTGTGAAAATCGCTTGGTAGCTGAGCTCGGCTTGGCTGAGCTAAGGTGAGCTGAGGTGAGCTAAGGTGAGCTGACTTGAGCTGCTGTTGCCCGCTTTTCACAGGCGTCGCTGGCTGTGTTTTAGCAAATGTTTTCCGTCTCGGAGTTTTCCCGCTGCCAAGCGGATATATCTATGTACATATATAGGCTGCAGTAGTAGGAAAAGCACTTCGCTCATAATTTGCGATGACTGCCGCGGTTGCTGTTCGTAGCTTGTTTTGATTTTAATTAGTTAATTATTGTCTGTTCGGGCCGATGCAGTTAGACAGTGCAAGCAATTTGGCTTGCCATTGTCCAAAGGGCTTTCTGTGGCCAAGACATGGTTATACGGCACAAATTTGGAGAGATCTGTTGATAAGTCTATGCTTGTCATATAGTAGATATATAAATATATAATATATGTAAGGGTTTCCTTAAGCAAGCTCAGCTAGCTTTTACTTGATGTACTATATTCTGTCATGCAACGTATGAATGTAAAAGAACTTTTAAGCCCTATATACCCTATAAGAGTATTTAATATTCGTCTCAGCTGAGCAGCTGCTGTGCGAAGGAAAATATTAAAAGCTTTTGCAAATGTTGGCGCTAATCGCAAAACAAATAAATGGCATAAAAACGTTTTCAAAATGAACTGGGAAATTCTTTGCAGCATTTTCGTTGCTTACGCTCTCTCTCTCTCTCTCTCTCTTTCTGCGTCTCTCTTTCTCTTCAGTTGTACATTTGTTACTGTTGTTTTATTTTTGTTTATTACACGCAGTCATGTATTATGCAAAAAGGCGACGAACAGCAAAAGCTAAACGCGAACCCACAACGAGCACGAAAATTAACTGTACTATAAAAGGTGGAAAATTGTGCAAACAACCTACAAAGAGCGGCCCCGCAAAAGACCTCCCCGAGAGGCCTCGGCCAGAATACAGTGGCCAGAAATTTGCATAATTATGATTAATACGGGAGAGCGTGAATGTGCCAGATAGAGGGCAGGGCTGGTAGAGGGCAGGGCATAAGGGGCACAAGGGGCAGTCAAGGGTATTCGGGCATGGAGTTTTGCATTGAGTCGAGTGTTAGCTGGCCACAAAGCTGGCTCTGGACTCGATTCCGTTTCCGTATGGAGTTCGAGTTGCTCCTGGCTCGGCTTAGAGTGGGCCGCGTGTTTTCCGGCATAAACGCTTGCAATCAAATTCACATAAAATAATTCACACACCAACAACAACAACAACAACAACAAAAACAACAGCAAACTGTTTGCTGGTCATGCAACCCACACCAGGCGCCGCCTTGCTTTAGCTGCCCCTCGTTTGCTTCAGTTTGCTTTCACATTAGCGTAAAATTTACAAGAACAACACTTGGCCCAAAACTCATTTGTTGTTAGCCAAACAAACCGTCGTTTAGCGGACGCTGACCAAGAGCTCTGCCCGAAAGACAGCTAGAGATAAGCGAGAAAGCGAGAGAGCGAGAGAGCGAGAGAGCGAGAGAGCGAGAGAGAGGGCAAGACATGGGGTAGAGGGAGAAGGCATTTAATTTGTCCGATTAGCATTTTCAGTCACTTAAAATGCGCGCACGCAGAAAACGCATTAAAAATGTTTTGTTGCGTTGCGTTGCATTGCGTTTTTCTCTCACAAATGCATAAAACGTATTAAAATATCGAAATGAAATATGCAGGAAAATGTTTATATATCAAGCAACACGAAACCACACACATTGCGCCTTGTGGCAAGTCACAACTGGCAACTGGCAACTAGCAACTGGAAAGTGGCAAGTGGCAAAACGGGTAGATTGGACAAGCACAAGCATACATAGCCAACATAGTTGCAGCAGGGCCTTTGCACGGTCCCTCGGGCACTGGTGACGAATGAAACTTGTTAATTGTTAAATGCTTGTGGCCAACTATTGGAGAGACGTACAATAAGCGCACTAAAGCCGAGCAGCGGCCCCCATGAGAGCCAGCAGACAGCTACATTAAATGTTGCCAGCCGCAAATAAATTAATTTGCACATTCAAAGAGTGCGTGAGCTACCAGCTTTGAAGGTATTTTCTTGCCCGTATCAAAGGTGCAAAGGTGTTTCACAACAGTAGCAAATGTATATCTAGGAATTTCCAAGGACTCGAACACATATTGAATGAGCACTGGGAGAAAGCACTTGCCTAGGCATAGGCTGCTGTCTGAATTATGTCGTAAAATTCTGAATTCTGACAGTATTAAGTTACCTAAGGCAGCTGTGTAGTACAGAAATTTTGGTATTTTTTATAAAATTAAACTTTATTTACAATTTCCATCTGTAAATGCTTATCTATTGGATGATCAAATGTAAAACTGAACTTGTTTTTCCCGTGTAGTCGCCTTGCGACTATATTAAGCTGAAAATGAGATGAAGCAATCCGGTAAGTGTAATGAGCATATTCTCTTGAGTCTCTAGCGTATTCTTCTGTGGCAAAGTCTTCTAAGTATGTTCGACAGGAAGCACAGTTTGTAGTAATATGTTGTCGATTGCTTGTTTATCATATCTCATACCCAGAATACATTAAAATTTGTTTCTGGTTCAGTGTTACGTATGCACCACTCAACACCTAAGGAAGGTGGCCTGTGTGGTACGTATTTTGTTTAGGAGACATTTTGATGCGATTGCGTAGACTTGTATTCCACATCATCAAATTGGAGCAATTGGGTTTGAAACAGCAATAGGGAAATGTAAGTTTAGAATTATAATTGATTTGGATTAAGAAGACATATTTGATTAACAAGTTTGAAAGGCTAGGAATACTCATTTGCTATCGACTTCAGACTCGCAGCTGCCTTGTACCTTTGTCAATGGTCTAAGCACCTTTTTATCAACCGCAGCAAGAAGTTTGTTTTAATATTTAAAGAAAATAACATTATCTATCATAAAATGGGCATAAAACAAGGTTAGCTTAAGCTTTCAGATGCAATAATAGTTAGATAATATATTTTGTTAATAGGACATAAATGGATGCTTCATGTGGGAATTTATTCTTAATTAAAATATTTTTTTCATGAAAGTTAATTATAGTTGGTAGGCTGCTGGAATGCAAGCACTCGAATCTGTGGCTCTGTTGTTTATTTGTTAGGCTTTTTTTGTTTTTTTTTTTTTGGTTTTTTTTTACGAATCATTGCTGGATCATCACTCAATTTGATGTAGGGGCGTCCTGCTGTACACGTCTACTCATCGCCTGCCAGCCATGTATCCTTGCTCGCTCGCTTCCGCGAGTCCTTTGCCAACAGTTTATGAAGCTGTGATGGTTCGCTGTAACCGCACTCTGGCCGTTGTTGCTTGACGTTTGTTGACACATTTCGCTGCTGTCATGATTGACGACCGAACCGAGAGATGCTGTCTCTCTCTCTCTCTCTCTTTGATATCCTATCCCTTTTGGCTCCTCTCGATTTGTGTATCATTCTATCTGTGGCTCAACTCTATTACTCACGGCCAACTGCCAAGCACGCGAGGCTGTTGATTTATTTATGCCACATTTGTGTGCAACAAGAAAGGAAGTGAATTGCCTCTCTCGCGCACACTCCCCTAGCCAGCCCACGACCTAATGAATTTCAAATGATGCGGCAATTTTTTGTTTTTATTTCTGAGTATTTTATTATTTTTTTCCGAGTTTTTAGAGCTATTCGCCATCATCTTTTGCTCACATTTCACATTTTCCTGCCTGTTTGCCGACCGTTTTTTTAATTGCCAAAGCAATTTTCTTTTACACTTTGGCGCCGTGTGTGGCTATCCGTATATATCCACACATGTGTGTGTGTGTGTGTGTGTTTCCATTGTCTTTCTGTGTGCAAAAGTGCGCCTCAATTTGATTGAAAGGCGGAGTAAGTTTTGTGGGAAACTGCGCGTAACAAGCACGCAACTTGCCCCACACAACGCGCATACTTAGACGTTGAAATTGAGGAAATAAACACAACAATTTGTTGACTTCGCTTGTCATTGGCCACTCGTAGAACAATTTAGCAGCCCAATCTTGAGCAGACTCTAGTTGTTTCACAGATGCGCGCAGCTAACTTTACAAACAGCCAAGAATGTTGCAGTCGAGTGCTAAGTCGACTGCTTAATGCTCAATTATAGCGGGATAAGAGCAACCAAAAAACTTTATTGAGCAATATCAACTGCGAAAGATACAGAGATACATAAGTCTACATAGATACATAGATAGATAGATACATAGATACATAGATTCATAGATTTATAGATACACAGAAACATAGATATATGGATAAAAGACACATGGATGCTTGGATACATCGATGCACAGATACATAGAATATATATATATATATATATATATATATATATACATGGATACATAGATACCTAGATACAAATATGCATAGATACATAGATTCACAGATTTATAGATACACAGATACATGTATGTATCAATATATCTGATACATAGACACATAGATACATAGATACATAGATACATAGATACATGGGTACATAGATATATAGATACATATATGCACAGATACATAGATACATAGATAGATAGATACATAGATACATAGAAATATAGATACATGGCTACATAGATATATAGATACATATATGCACAGATACATAGATACATAGATAGATAGATACATAGATACATATAAATATAGATACATGGATACATAGATACATAGAAACATAGAAACATAGAAACAGAAACATAGAAACATAGAAACATAAAAACATGGATGACAGATGATAGTCGGATGAATAAATAGAACTATATTCAATCAAGCCAATATCGTAAGATGAGTTTACATGTTTAAAACGATCTTTGTTCTATCAGTAATTTATAGTAATATATATACTATATAGATCATATGGACTATTCAGATTCTTATCTTCCCGTAAAACTTTACAGGCATTGCATGAATGAATCCAGACATCTACACATAACTACAATCCAATCTGTTCTAAATTTGAATATCTCTTTCTCTCTCTCTCTCTCTCTCTCTCTCTCTCTCTCTCAGCTCTTCAGATCCATTAAATATCATATTATTATATTTTGTTTTGGGTTATTTGCTGTCTGCTTCGTCGTTTGACATTTACATTCAGTGTATTATAACTTAATTTTGAAGCGAAAAACTTTCATTGTTATTAGAGGTTGATGCGTGTTTTCTAGCTCATATGTACAGCAATAACCACAATTTCAAGCTCATTAAGCGCAGACATAGGCCACGGCACCACCCAGCCAATTTTCGGGCAGTCTATTACACTGTGCTACACAAAAACAAGTCGCCGGGTCGTTACAAATCTTTGGCAAAGTACTTCATAAATATCTTAAATGAGTTTCCTTTTGTTACACATTTTATGGGCTCGACTCTAACCAAATAGTATTTACGCCATTTTCAGGCCAGGCCGCATTACCATATAGTCCACCACCTTCCCCAAAAGTCTTCCCAAATGCGGACCGCTTATAACGACAGTTATGATTATTGTTTTTGTTTCTTGTTTTCTGTTTGGACTGAACTGCTGCTGGCTGCTCCTGCTGCCGCCGTTTGGGGCACATCGGAGCGACCGCCTTAAATCATTCTGTGGCACTATCGGCACAAAAATCAAATGCCTTCGTTTAAATGCGCGATAGCGAAGGCGAAACAGTTTCCCGGACTGCTCGACGACATTCACGCAATTAGTTTCCCAGTTCTTACTCCTCACACACTTACACACACTCACACACGCATTAATGTCGAAAAGGCGTCGGAATTCGTTCGCCCGATTTTGAGCTTAAGTGTGGGAGTGTGGGCTAGGCAATGCGAACCACCGTTGGGTGGTTAGTTCGCCCGGCTCATTAACAATAATTTCGCTTTAATAAATAACGCTAAAACATGCGCTAAATAACATTTTAGGTGCCAGTCAACGAAATTTGTTAGCCCAACACGCAGTGGCACTGGCCGTCGCAGGGTGCTGCAGGGTGGTGCTCTGCTGGCGTTGAAATTAATGTACCGCCTGCCAGGGCGACACTAATTTGCCTGTGAACATGTCAAATCAGCCCAAGAGGAAATTTTACGCTCCCGCCGGCCGACGCCGCTGCCGGCGTCAGCGTCAGCGTCAGCGACGCGTCGCTGCGCACTTAATGAAAAGGTCCTTAAGTGCTTTCCAACGGTATTTTGTTTCCGTTTGTAGTTTTTTTTTTGTTTTTTTTTTTTTTTTCGCTGACGTCGCCTGCCGTTGATTTGTTTTTGTTGCCATTGGCGAGCATAAATCATGGCACCGCAGCTGGAGTGGGAGCAACGTTAGGCGGCTGGGCGGCTGGGCGGTTGGGCTAGACAGGCACACGTGAGCCCACACCACGAGTGGGCCGGGCCACTTGACTTTTGTGGTGGTTGCTGCTGCTGCTGCTGCTGCTGCTGCTGCAGCCATGGGAAGTGATTAAAGTCATTTAACCCACTCTGCGCTCGTTGCTCGCCCGGCAGCAGCTCAGCTAAAATTAATTTCTAATTGCGCACAAAAGTAGGCAAAACAAGTAAGAGTGCCACCAAAGGGGATATCCGACCAAAGGATACTCGTTAGCTGCATACAGAAGCTTAGCTTACAAAGCTAAGAATATATAAGCAGTTTGTGCACTTAGATATGGGAAGTTATGTCTAACAGTTAAAGTAGGCATAGTCGTTGTCTAAATTAGGAGAACTTATATGCTCTATTTAACTCATTAGGCTGTATAGTTCCATATGCACAGCACAGAGTGTCAGCGCATCTACGCTAGCTCTCGTATCTTATCTGGCTTTCAATAATATAATAATATAATATATAATAATATAATAACAATAATATAATAACAACAGCCGTACGCTTAAGAGCTTATATTCTCTGGACCGCAGAGAGCTCTGATGAGCTTCAAATAATGTAGACAAGAACAGAATAAGGCATTATGTCTAGATTTAGAACACTATAGAGTCTAAGACAGCTTATTGTCGTAGACAAATTGAACTAAATAATAAAAAAAAAAAATAAAAATTACAAATAAATAAATTACATAAGCCAAATTTAAAAATTAAAAAAAAAATAATTTTTAGAAATTATAAAAAAATAATAAAAACCTATTAAAATATTAGAAGGGCTTACCCTATTTTAAGTTTGTACATTCAATTTATTTTATACAAATGGAATTATATATTCCAAAATTTCTTCTTTTTTCAAATTTACTTTAAATTAAATTATATTATTATTTTTGTTTTTCCTAATATTTTTACAGTTTTAAAGCTCAGACTTTATTGATATTCAGTAAAACATGATATATGTACTTAAAATGTTTAATACAAATATGAACTAAAGACTAACGCTAATAATATATATGTTAATGACCGTTTTTGATAGGAGATATTGCCTATGGTCTGTAGGACAACTTGGCACAAAACCTATATACCCAATTGTTTTCCTTGTCTTGTGCTCTTAGGATGTGTGTGTGTGTGTGTTATGTATTCCATGATTAAATTTTAAACGCAAATTGTTGACTTGTTTTGTAGTTTGAATATTTATTTCAAGTACAACTCACTTGGCGCGTATTGCCCAGTTGAGCTAATGCCAAATATGAAAATCGAAAATTTGTATTTTGATTAATTTTCGGCCAGAATTTGGGACTACGCAACCCTTTGGGCCAGCCAAGCTACGTCCGGCCCTTTGCATATGCTAATTGAGCTATAAAAATATACTTTGTGCCCCAAAAAGCGATGGAACCAAAATACAGTCATAAAATCCGAAGCTCCACTCCGACCCCGCCTTCAAGAGGAAAAACCACGCAGATTTGTGGCACAGATTTTCTTGAATAAAAGCAGCGACACACACACACACACACACACACACACTCACATACACGGAGGCAATACTAAGTCTGATAAAGCTCCAATGCGACTGAGGTTGGGCAATGTGGGGCTCATGCGTGATGCTTTCACATAAAAATTATGGCATTCAGGGCAAATGGAGCTTAGTATGGGGATTAGGAAAGGCCACCAGCAAAGACTCACATGCTGTGGCTTTTCTTGAGCTCGCTGTAAGGCAGGGGCATGCTGGCTGCGGCGGCCTGGGCGGTGGCGTTAGAAACATGATTTTTATTTTACGCAACTTAAGTGCGAACAATAAAAACGATTTGAGGCAGATTATGGCAACCGGCGACGTTGTCCTCAACGTCCTGCGGATCATAATGCAAATTAGTCATGGCCAACGCATATGCAAAGGCACACACACACACACACACACACACACACACTCATAAAGTGGTTGTCCTTGTGCGCTGTGCGCATTTATTTGCCTTGGCATTTGTTTAGATTTATGAGTGTCAGCCGTATTATGACCAACCACTTGACTTCCTGGCACGTGTGTGGCACTGTGTGTGACATTTTGTGCCCCCGCACGTTCACATTCACGTTCACGTCCTAGTCGCAGTCATCGTGGGCGTTGGTCGTTGGCCACACGGCGCATACGCAACATCCGCTTGACTTTCGCCTCGTTTTCGTTTGCCTTTGCTGCGAGTGAGTTTATTTGTTTGACTGCTGAATTGTTTGTTTGGGCTCCTTTGACGGCCCGCACGGCAATTAGCGTCAGCTCTGCTTCCATTCACTCCTATTCAATTTGATTCACACAATGCGACAGAGCGAGAGAGACAGAGAGAGACAGAGAGAGAGAGAGAGAGAGTGGGCTAATTGCATTGCGTCGACTGTGTTTGCAATTCAAATTCTGCGACCAACCACAGCCCAAGGATACGGCCACAGGCGTCAAGTGGTTAAGACTTATGAATATTGAATAGACTTTCAAGTCGCTTATGTTTGTTGCCTTTTTTGACTCATATTTAACTATGTGCTAGAATCTCTTTTACTTGGCTTTTTCTTAATTCAATTTACAGCTAACTAACTTCCCTCTCTCTCTCTCTCCTTTCACAGATTAGATTTGTCTTTGTTCTTCATGACGCAACTTTGTCGCAGTCGCTGGCTTGGCTTGCCATTATCTTCTAGTTCAGTAAGTTTGCATATATAACACACACACGCACACACACACACACACACACACATACATGTGTGTGTGTGTGCCTTGCTAAGCTGTGACTCTTTTTTAAGCCCCTGCCACATCCACTCAGACCAATTACCAGAGCCCGCTGGGGGCACATTCACTACAAAGGCAAATCATATTAACATATAAATTGCACAAAGTGCCACTGATTTAGTTTTATTTGCTTGCCAGCGTATACACACACGTACACATACACACACACACGCACACACACACACATAGAGACACTTTAGCTTTTTGGCAGTTTGTTTTTACGTCTTTCAGCAAACATTTACGTTTATTATGCCGATTTTCTAGCGCAGAAAAATAACGCTTATGTGCACACGCACACGCACACACACACATACACACACACACTCACATACACACAAACAATTGCGAAAAGTTTCAGAAAAAGTTGGTGGCAGCAGTTGCTGTTGTATCTGACGTCAGAGCTGGGCGGCGGTGCTGCCTTCGCCTGCTCGGCTCAATGGCGGCGGCATTTGCGCTTTACATACGCACAGTCAGGCAGCAACCCCCAGAAAACCACCCACCGACCACAAAGGCCCCTCAGCCCGCTCAGCCAACCGCTCCCCGCTCGATCTCAGCTCGAGCAATGACAGCGCCATCTCGTTTTAGCGCACATTTCCGGTGACGTCTTTGCCTAACGCTTATCTATAGCCTGCTCTCTTTCACTCTCTCTCACACTCTTTCTTACTCTTCCTCGCTCTCTCTCTCACACACACACACACACTGGTTAGTCCTGCTCTCGCTTGGCATGCATAATGTGGCGCTTTTAGCTGCTTTCACATACAATTTACTGTCTTCTCAATGGCAACAATTTATGCTGCTCTTTTTTATGGGCAAAACGTCGCCAGCGGAAATTGATATTTGTGAAGGAAAAGTTTCTAAAAGACTTTGGCACACATACGGCAAACTGGCCGGACGGACAGCCAGCTAGGCAGACGTTGAAAAACGTGCTGTAAGCCAGTTGCTACAGTTGGCCGAAGAAACATTTTTCCATTTTATATTAAGCTTGAAAAGAAAATAGCAAATAAAAAGCTACATTTATTTTTTAGCTAAAAAACAATTATGTAAACGATAAAAAATAGAAATAGTAATATATATATTTTATTTTTTTATTATTTATATGAATGTAATTTAAATAAAAAATAAATTTTGCTTTTTCTATTTTCTATTTTCTTTATGAAATGAAATAAAAATTACCTATAAATATTTAACAATATGTTAAAATTAAATGAATACTTATATACTTTTATTCTCCTCTCTATTCAATTCTTCTTGAAGATATCATTTGCTTTATAGATATTGGAAATGAAATTATGTTTATGTTATAGAAATTATGTTTCGCCCTTAGCACATTCTTCTCGTTTTGTGTCTTTTCTTGAAGATATCTTTCACTTCTCTCACTCTGGTGCAGAGAGTGTATCTGCCAGTCGAGTACACTTGACTCAAGCTTGACTTACATATATATATATATATAAGGGCTCGCCACAGTGATGCTCTAATGTATGTACGACTCGCCAGCCAGTCAGCCAGCCAGCAGGCCAGCAGCAGCAGGGCAGCGTAATGCAACGTCTGAAAGGGTTGGCCAACTTAGCCCGCGCATTGGGTCTTTTGGCCCATTGTCTACTTTGTATTCTTTTTTAAATGCACGGAAATTGCTAATTTTATGGCCGGCTATATCCGCTGGCTGTGAAACGTACAACTGCGAGTGGTATGTACTCTGCACTCGGCACACTGGGAGCTGGCCCGATCGTAACTGCGTGCAACAGCTGCACACACAGCGCTGCAGATGCTGGGGGCCCGCTGGCATTTTTTCCAAAATGGCCGCCGCGTGGACACTGGCGACGTCCGAGCTGCAACTAAATGCACCAATCGCATTATGGCCGTCCAGCGTTTTGACCTCCCCGAATTGCCAATCGGCAATTGGCAATTGCCAATTGGCAACTGGCAACTGGCAATTGGCAATTGGCAGTGGCCGCTGCATGCTACAATGTCATGATGGTCGACTGATCGATCGATCGATCGATCGACCGTTCGATCGCTCGTTCATTTCGTTTGGTTGGTTCATTCGTCGGATCGATTACGCGACTTCAGCTCACCCCGGGGGCGCTTTGGCCCACGTTTTGCAGACATTTTGCCGCGCACTACTTAAAGTAATTTTGTCTGCTGGGTCCGCTGGGGCGACTCGGTCGTCGCAATTGTTTTTGGTGGATGCTCCACGTCGTCGTCGTCGTCGCCATCGCCATCGCCATCGTCGTCGTCGTTGTCTAAATAAAATGCATTTTCTTTGCACGTCCAATGGGCTCCCTTGTGTCCTGCGGGGGGCTCTGCAGCATTTGTGGCTCTTTGTCTGCCATATAATTTGCACAAATTGCAATTTAGAGAAATAAAGGAAAACGAAACAAACAAAAAAAAATATGAAAAAAGCAGAAATTGAGAAAAATACAAAAATTATTTTTTATCGTTTTTTTTTTTAAGTTATAAAATGCGCTACGCTTCAGGGGCATTTGAAATTTCATCCATCGTTTGACACTCTTTAAGCCAAATATCAACTATCTAAGAACTTAAGGCACAACTTTCAGCAAGTAAATGAAGAAAAAAAAGTGAACTTTAACTTAAATAAGACTTTTCCTCTGAGCGAACCAGATATTAGATCACTATAGCTGAGAGCTAAGATTGATACAATGCAAACTTAAGCTTGAAGTAATTTGTCTGCTGATAAGTAAACTTAAGTCTGGCTTAAAAGTTACTTAAAGTGATTTAAATAAATCTGGAGAATGACTTCTTCTGGATGCCTGATCTTAATCAAATCAAATAAAATCAAATCCAACTTAAAGCCAAATCCAGCCAACTATTTTTAATTTTATTGAATCTCTCAGATCTGTTGAAACTTTCAGAGCTTGTATGCATCTTCTCTAATAGTTGCAGCTGCTGATTAACTTGTTCTCAATTGCTGTAGGGCCATTCGATGGTCCGTCTAGCCGCATGGACTTTGACAGCCCCTATGGAAGAGCTGACCTGCTATAAGCCAGATCGTCGTCGTCGTCGTCGTCGTCGTCGTCGTCGTCCATGTTGCCGGCGACTGGGAAACATAGAAATCACGTTTTAGCCATCAACGACGCAAATGCAACAATTTTGAAATGTGCCAGTTAAAGGCTGGCAGGAGGATGGGAGAGGGTGCGAGGGCAGGGCAGAGTCCGAGGCAGGAGGGTCGCCCGTTCGAATTCTGCAATATTTCTTCATTGTATTGATTATCGGTTGTAATGTTGCAAATTAAATGCCTGTGCCTCAATTCGAACTTTAGCTGCGAAGCTGAAGCTGAAGCTGTAGCTGGAGTTGGAGCTGGAGTTGGAGTTGAAGTTGGCATTCAGTCAGCTAGCCGGCAATCAATCAAACAATCAAACGCAACTGGCCATCAATCCCGAGCAGGAACCGGCTGGCCATAGTTGTTGGCACAGTCTGTATTTTTGAGACTTTTGTACATTTTTATGAGAAAACTTAGCAGAAATTAAATTGCCCGAACATGCTCCAAGCAACGATTCGGAATTGGGATTGCCGATTACCGCGATACGACAAGGAATTTGTGTGAAAATTAAACGGCCAAAAATGATTGGAGCTCTTCATTCACGGACTTTGAGGCTGCAGCACGGCCCAACCAAATCTTGAATACCCATAAATATGGCTACAGTTCAGCTGTTGCTCAACTGCCGCTGCTGCTGACACCGTTTTCAGTCCCAAGAGAGATTCTCTAAGATTTTGTCTAATCCCGGCCAGATCTGCGCCTGATAAAAATTAATTATGAATGGGAGATGGCAGCGAGTAAAAAAGGTAATTGAAAATGCAAACAACAACTGGAAAATCGGCCAACAGACTGAGCCGCGCTGAGCCGAACTGAGCTGAGCTGAGAGGCGGAGGCTGCCGCCACCTGGCAATTGTTGGTGAAACTCGTTGCAGCAATTAGCAGACTGGGTTGCAGTTGCAGTTGCAGTTGCAGTTGCATTCGACTTGCTAAACAGCCACAGTCACAGCCACAGCAGCAGCCGCAGCAGCAGCCATCAGCCAGAGTGCCGCAAACGAGATTTACTTAGTGGAGCATCAAGAAATGCTCATAATGAAGCACTTAAATGAATTTAATTGTGTGAACAACAGCCACAGCAACAGCAACAGCAACGCCCGCTCCAAAGGAAGGCCCCATTCAGCTTTGCAAACAATACCCAGCAAAATGAGTGCAAGCGCAATGATTAGGTACTTGAATGGGCATGCATACATATAGATACTCCTCCCTCTCTCTCTCTCTCTTTCTCTGATCTCTGACTGCAATAAAAGTCTGCGATGAATCGGGAAGCGAAACGAACATAAATATTTCCACATTATTTGTTAAGATAAACATTGCTGTATGCTAAATACTTGGATGCTGTAGCTCTCTCTTCCTTATCCCATTGTCGGCCGTCGATCTCCTCTATGCACATTCGAATAACTCTTTGCATTCCGCTTGCTTGCTGTCAATAATTATTCTTATTCAATGGATTCTGGGCATATAAAATCGCTTTGAATGAAGAAAATTGCCTAAAAATTTGAAAATCAATGAAAATTTGTTCTTTAAAATTTGAAATAATTTTATTTCAGTTTGTAAAGTTCTTCCAGCCTTCTAGTTAATCAATGCTTACATATGTATGGCCATATCGGTTGGATCGGGTGTATCGTACGAAATCTGCATGACAAATCATGAAAAACTGTTTGAAACTTGAGATCTGAGTTGCTCTCGGTTACCCTCATCCTCTATTGATTATTAAGATAAAAATATGTATTCCAGTGTCTTGCTGCTACTTGATTATTTAAGAGACTGCAGCCTTTCTGTTGAGATTGACTAAAGAGGTATATGTACGCCGTGCCAAATCGGAAAAGAAAACTTTAAGCTAGAGAGCATTTGAGCGTAAAAAGAAGTTAGAACGTTTCGTCCAAGCACAGAGATGTAAATGTTTAGGACACATCAAATACAAAAACATTGAATCAATTTTTTCTTCCTTTGTTTTTGTATTATATATTATATATAGTATAGTCGTATTATATATAGTAAAGTCGGTCCCATCTGCCTGCATTCTTGACATTCTCAGTCATTTGCTTTGCGATTGTGTCAACAACTTCCAGTTTTCTTATCAGTTTTGTAAAAATCAAATCAAATCGTAGAATTTTGCTAAACAAAAACATTTCATTTCGAATAGTTCAATAATAGTTCAATGAAGTGCGGGAATCGAATTCGATTTGCCCAAATCAAAATTTCAAATTTTGCAACTGTCAATGTGCAAGCGATGATTTAATAATCGCTTAGCCGAGAGGGTAGCTACCCCTGGCCAAGCCACCCCGCATATGTAGATAGGTGTATATAAGTATATATACATATCTATGTGTGTGTGTGTGTTTTTTTTTTGAAAAATGATGAAAGATATAAACCTATTGATAAAGCCAACAAAATGTAAATTACCACAAAAAGTACAACGGGACACGAAAAGGGCTATGGGAATATGAATATCCGAATCGGGTCCTGGCTGGCTGGCTCCTGGTCTGTACGGCAATGCAGATGGTGGTGCTGGCAATCTGCTGCTGATGCAGCTTCAGCTTCAGTTGATAGACGACACCGCCGCCGCCGCATCAGCAGCAGCAAGGGTTGGCAACTGCAACCTGGATGGGCAATTGTGATGCTTATCAATTGGCTGATTTGTTCTACATAGTAACAGACGCTCACAATGCTTGACTTGGCTTGGCTTGGATAAGAGATGAGCGCTCAGCTGGAGCCGTGTGGCCACCCGACCACCCGGCCACAGATAGAACTCCAGCGGGGGGCAATCGGCGGATCCTCAACGCGTGCCCCGCCTGATTAGCGCAGAATGTTAATTTCACACTTTGATCGCATTTTCAACGATTCAGCGTTAATTTAATTTCAATTTAATTTGCGCTGCAATCGCGTCAGTCGCACTCAAAGCCGCAGTCTTAGCCGCAGCTAAAAGGCAAAGCGCGCAGCGCAGTTCATCAATCACCATCAGCCAGAGCTCACAGCTCACAGCTCACAGCTCAGAGCTCAGAGTCAGAGCTCAGAGTCGGTTTCATTAACAGCCCAGCTCGGCAGCAGCTCGTCAACTGTTTGGTTTATTGTTGCATTTTGTCCTACGGTGGCTGGAGGCGCTCGCTTCAAAGGCATTCCTTGCCGGGCTGGCCAGGTCTTTATCTGTATTCATCAGTCGCCAAACAAAACCAAGTCAACCGGCTTCATTTGTAATGGATCTGTGGAGTCGAGTGCCGGCGAGTGCCGTCGAGTGGAGGCGGCCACGCAGTAGTCACACCAAAAGTCAAAGGCTCTGATTGCCTTACATTAATCATTAGCAGCCGCAGCAGCCGGCTCAGCAGCCGCCTCAGCGATGAGTCCACCTTTTTGACTAGGCGCGCGCGCCTCCAACTTGAGTTCCAATTCCAACTTCAATTCCATCCACATTTCCGTCTTCATCTTTGTCTTCGTGTTCGCCTTGGCCTGCGCCTGGGCAGTTTAGGCCGCAAAATTGTTTCGGGCTACTTACAACAAGCCACCGACTTGTGCCTTATTGTTGTAATTGTTATTGTGGCTTATTAATAATGCCGCGAGTCAACTCGAGTCGAGTCGAGTCGAGTCGGGGGACTCTCGGCCGTAGTCTGACTTTGGCCATATAATGTTAGGTCGCTTTCTGTAAATCGATAGCAGCTCATTATTGTGGATGCGCGAATCGGCAAATGCCGTATGTTGGGGTTTTATTGTTAGTTATTATTAGTTACGTCTCACTTGATGGTTAAGGCAACTTTTGTGGTCGACTCGCATCGGCGACAAATTGCAATTTTATGTAATCAAGCGCCTAAACATTTATTATTAACAAACTTGCATTCATTTACACCATTTGTGGCAAGAGCAGCAGCAGCAACAACAACAACAACAGCAACTGTTGCACGGCCAGCGATTGTAGTCCGTAATCCGAGCTAGATCACTGGGTGGGTGACTGGGCCCGATCGCCGCCGCCTGTGGCTGATGCCATACAATTGAGCTTAAATGCCTTGGCTGGGCAGCGCAGCTCACACGTTTTGCCATTGCCAAGGTATCGATTACAAAACGTTGCAGCGACAAAAAGGCCAAGTCTCGAGCGATTGCGCCAGCCTAATGCATAGCTTAGATCGCATCCTGTTGATGGAACGCCAGCTGTCCAGTCTATAGGTCCAGCTGAATTGAGCTTAGTGCAAATGCTGAAAATGTTTCTTAATTTCCAATACCCAATACCTAGTCAAAGCTATGTATACATATATATCGTGTTTCCTCGTTCGCTGACAATTGCTGATTGACCACCCACGGGCGTGGCGACCCCCACTAATTGAATTCTGGCTTAAATTGATCATAGAGCTGAAGCTGCTTCAGGGTGGCTGGTGGTGCACTTCCTGCATGCTGCTTCAAATGGATGACAACATTCTTAATGGTCGCGTTGGCGTTTCGCCATAAGATGGGCGATGCTATCGTCCAACTGCAACAGCAACAGCCACTGCGACTGCGACTGCGACTGCGACTGCAACTGCAACTGCAACTGCGGCAAGAGAACAAACAGCAGCAGCAAATGCACACAGTAGCTGCATTTGGGCAAAAGATTTCGATAACAGCCAGCACGAGAGTCGACCGGCCAGATGAAGATGGAAGATGGGTAGCAGATGGAAAGAGCACCTACAGTAATACCAACAACAACAGCAACACCAACACCAGCAGCAACAACAGCCAGAACGAAAGTCAAAAGCGCATTCATTAATAACCTGCGCATTGATCATTAATTTTTCAACGGCAGCGTAGTTCGAGGCCGTTTCATTAATCGTCCTCCGTGTCGGCCCTAACACAGCGCGCTACACGCGTTGGTCAGAGCCGAAGAGCCAGCAGCTAGCAGCTAGCAGCTAAAACCCGGTAGCTGCACATGAACAAAACGCAATTGCAATTGGCCGCAAGTTGAGCAAGGCTCAGCGCTCGCGGCTCGGGGCTCGGGTGGTGCACTTAATTAGCCAGCGACAGCAACAAAAGTGGTTGCCGGGCTGAATACAAAGGAGTAACGCTGAATTATTCATTCAGAATAATGCCTATGCCAACCCTTAGTGTATCTATAGCCCAGATCTGGCCTGATCTAGAGAGACATCACAAACTATCAATGCGATACGATGGCAATCCACACGGCCTCTATGCGCCAGGTGTATCCGTGTATTAGCCACTTTCGGTCGGCAATCGAATATGCTGCTGCATATATTTGTGGATCCATTGAACTTTAAAACCAAATTATTGAGCGGCATTTGGTCTGTGCTGATTGCATAAATGCATGAGGCTGCGTATGGCTGGTGCCTAGATCTTCCTTTATGCAAATGGCCAACGGGCACCGACTGACTGTAACGGTGCTGAACATCCAAACTACCAGCCGTGAAAAACTCGTGTTCAAATATTTTACAACATTTTTTGTGCCTGCCTAAACAGAAGCCTGTGGCCAAACGCTGACTGTCTGTCCGTCCGACTGACTATACATGTATGTGTGTGTTCGGTCTGTATATCCTTTTGGGCACTGCGGCCAGTCAGAAGTTACTAAACTGCGCCCTGCGCCTGTCCGGCTCCATCTCTCACTCTCTGTCGCTATCTCTTTGCCTTCCACTCCTTTGTTCCCGTTACCCTGGCAAACCATTTGAAAATTTCGTTTAGCAGGCGCATCAACAAAATAAAAATACAACAACAAAAAAGTTGAAAAATCAAAGAGAAATCGAAACAGGATAAATAAATGTGCACATTTCCGTTTTGGCGCGCATATCCTGTCCGCGCTTCCTAACCAACCAACCAACCAACCAACCATCCAGCCATCCAGCCTGTCCTTCCGTGCTCTCCCCAACCGCCACCACCACCAGCCGTTGCCATGTGTCTCTATTTTATATAAAGTATGTATTATTGATCTGCCGCGCATAAAAAGCCCATTTAAAAACGGCAAAAAAGGCAAAACAGACGAAGCGGCGCGAATTGAGTCCATTCCTCTGTCCGCCCCATCCTCCATTGGCGAGCCCCAACCAATGGCCAAAGTAAAATCGGAAAAAAGGACAAAAATTTTGTAGAAAAATTGTCGCGCACAACAACAACAACAATAACAACAACAACAACGATGACAACAACAACAACAAGACTTAAAATTGTAAAATTGGCCATTTTAGCTTTTTGGTTACGCTGGGCAGTGGTTGGGTGGTCGCTGGCCCCGCGCTGCTGCGGACCGTTTGGCGTCTATGGTTTTATGCCAGTATAACAGAATTTGGCTGCATTGAAGCAGAACGCTGAGCTTGTGGAAAAAAGGCGACACAGACAGCTCAACAGCTGAACGAGATGAATGAATGTTCCTATGTAAATGCGTTACATTGAATGACTGGATGCGTCGGGTAGCTCAGTTGGGTCGGTAGCGCAGCTCAAACTGTTATACGAACTGAGCCAATTGAAATGGTAGCGTGAGGTTTGTTCCTAATTGGCATACAATCTATCATTCGATTGTTATACATGTGTACATATGTAAACTGTTATACAAATTGCATTAAACTGATATACAAACTGTTATAGTCTATTATATATTTAGTTCAAATATCTATCAAAAACTTATCATATTATTTACACTTTTATTATTTAATTATTTACTGTTAAGTTCGCAACAGCTCGAACTGTTATAAAAAGTGATTTTTTGAAATAAAAGGGAAATTCGGGCTGTTATATGATTTATAATTAGCCGAAAACACATTTTTATAATCTATTAAAAAAAAATGTTATACAAAATGTTATACAAACAGTTATAAAAACTGTTATACAAACTGTTATACAAACTGTCATACAAGCTGTTATACATACTAACATAAACGTAGTTCGATTGATTTTTTAACACTAAGTGCATTTCGGTAAGCCAACACAAATTGTTATATAAAGTATTTATAAAGTCTTACTTCCACAATGATGCCTAAGGTAAATACTGCTCAGAGTACTATATATACTGCTGTGCCACCTTATGATAGATTAGCATAGAGTTCTTAAATATTTGTTATCAATAGCTGGTTTGCCTGCTGTGAGTATAACAAAATTCATTGGCTGGACAGAATTGTAATGCCCTTCCAAATATTGTAGCGCATCGTCTGGCAGTTCACGAACCGCTGCACTCTCGAAAATCGTTTGCTCATTGCCATTTTCATTTTAATTTCACGTACAATTTTCCCTTTTTCCAACTGTTTGCCAGTTTACCAACCATTTTTTTTTTCCTGTTTTATTTCCTGATTTTTTATTTTTATTTTTTTTTTTTTATCTCTTTATTCCTTTTTGCAGCGTTTTAGTCTCTTTTATTCCTCGTCGATTTCCATTAAAATTCAATTGATGTGCCATAGATATAGATAAAGCTGGCCTGTGGATGGACCCAGTTTGGCGGATGCGCCAGCCAACTATCTGTCGCAATCTATACCAGCTGTGTATGTGTGTGTGTGTGTGTGTGTGTGTGTGTTTTTGTATAAGCAGTGATTTATCGAACATTAGAGCAAAACATACAAAATACAATTTTTGGTTAAGTGCTTGGCAAAGCAGAGTATTTTATCAGCAATTCATGTGGGATTCGATACGCACATGGGATGGCATCACACACACACACACTCACACACACACACGCACACACGCACGCACACACATGTCATGGTTGTTACAATGTAAGGCAGAGCAACGGAACTGAGCTAAGAAAGCGAATGGCAATAATCGTCCGACTTTATAAAGCCATCAAAATGCAATTAACCCTTTTTCATCCCGTCTCTATTTCCGATCTAGGGTTATTTTAGATTTCCGCAGAGAGACAGAGAGAGAGAGAGAGAGAGAGAGGAAGAGGGAGGAAGAGAGACTATTGGAGATGCTGAGTGTGAGAGTTGGTAAACTAAAACAAAAGTCGATGCCATAAACGGAAGTCATTTTCGAGCTGTATATAATGAAATAATTTCGGTATAACATGGCCAGCAACTGAATAGCTTTCGAAAAGCGAATAATGACGCGGTACATATATTACGGCTCTACAATATATAATATGATATGATGATATTAAAACAGATAGTCAGCAGCGAAAAACGGGAAGGGGAAGCGTTTGCAGCATCTGCATAACAATGGGCACAGCGGCAAAAGGAATTCAAGTGGCGAAAACTAATTAAAGCGGATAAAGTGGCGCATTACAACAATGGATGCAGCCAGTGCTCAGGTGGCTCAGTTGGCGCAGGTGGCGCAGGTGGCGCAGGTGGGTGGTTGGTTTGGTTGGCTGCATGCATAATTTGAATTGAGTTTGAGCGACGAACTCAATTAGATTCATGTGCGCAAAGTTTTTCCTAAGTGATACCGATCCCATATCCAACTGTCTCGCTCTCGCCTCTCTATAGCTCGCCTTGTCTTCTGTGTAGCGTATTTTCACAAATTAATTGGCAAACTTGTACAGCTGTTGATACAAATTTATCTGCTGCTTGTCTCTCTCTCTCTCTCTCTCCCTCTCTCTCTCTCTGTGTGTGTGTGTGTGTGTGCATAAGTATCTGTTGCCGTATCTGACGCGTAATTATATTGTAGCGCACAATAGACATTTGTGAAATTGTCACTGTTTAGCATATTTGGTCACGAAATGCTTCAATTTACTTGACGTTACGCTTTTGTTGCTGTTGTTGCTGTTTATATTGTTATCTCTGCTGTTGTTGTTTTTATTTTCGATGCTTTGTTTTGTTATTTTGTATTTTTTATGAGCCATAACAATTTATGCGTTCAGCTCGCCTTTTTTTCAATTTTATTTTGTGAAATGCGGCAGGAACTGATGCGTGCGCTAAACACACAAACAGAATGAAAATGTGAACAAGTGCACCAAGAACAGACAGGATGAAGTATGAGAAAAGTTATGAGAGCCAGCTCAAACAGCAGTTTGTAAATGACTTTAAGCTAGATTTAACTGTCAGTCTCTCTCTCTCTCTCTCTCTCTCTCTCTCTGTCTCTCGCTCGCTCGCATTGGCGCAACGTGTTAATTAGCAAATTAAATTGAAATTTCGACATATTTCCGCTTTGGCCAACATTTTCAATGGCCACCTAAAATGGCCGGCCCCAAATAATAATAGAGACAAACAGTCGCAACCAGAAATGATTTGCATCTGTATCTGTAGCTTTTGCGTGTTAGCTTTGTGGCAGCGTTAAAGCCGCAAATGCCGTGCATAATTATGAGCCGCATATGCGTCGTATACGTAATTATTAATTATGCGCACATTGGCGCCACAAATGTTATCCAAATCGAATCAGATTTGAGCCCGTGCGCTGGCTATGCTGCCAGCGCCGTTCCGCCTGTCCGTCCGTCCGTCCCACTCAATTGGCTGAGATCTCTGTGCCACTTAGCTGACCTAAATCTCAGGCTTAGGGCATATTCCATTGCAATTAACTGTCGCATGCGATGGCCTTAACTATGCACATAATAACCCAATTTGAAACTTTGCCACCAAAACCAAAAGCAAAGCCAAAGTTGATGCTGATGCTGATGCTGGGGCTGACTTTCGCTGGGCTGATGCAGGCAACGGGTGGTGCTCCAAGTTCTCCATGGGAAAATCTGTTGCAATTAGCTGCTCACTTTATAAAAAACTAAACACGCAGCGAAAACAATTTCTAAACGCGCTCAAAACGACTTAATTATGAGTGAGAAATATGCGCGGCTACGTCGCCAATCTCAACCACTGTTCGTACGTGTGAGTTGGCAGCGCCTCAGTGGCGCAGTGCCGCAGTGCCGCACCCCCGCCAGGCCACGACCACCTTTCTGCTGTCTGCTTAATTGCGCCCACTCAATCAAAGCGGGCCAACTTCATTAGACATTTGCGGTAAAAAATCCACGAACAGCTACAAACCTACAAACCGAGTTCACACGAACCTCGCGAATAATTAGCAGATACCCAGCTACAGATACCAAAAGGGAGCCGCTCACACACACATAGACACAGACACACACACACACACACACACACACAGCTACGACTAAGGCAATCCGTATTGGATCACGACTTTAGTAAAGCATTGATAGATCCAGCGATCGCTCGGGCAAGGAGGAGCTGCAAGGAAAGGACTTTCCTCTAGTTACACTCTCAGTCTTCTAATTTCTGCATATTTTGTTTCTGTCGCTTTTTTCTTTTTTATTTTTTTTTTTTTTGGTCGACCTATTGAATTTCATACTTGGATTTAAAAATTTTTGAGTTTTTTTTTGTTTTTGGCCAGAGCGAAACCTTAGAAATCGTTTTCGTATGAGGGAGGCACTTGAAATTAACAAACAATGTAAATAACAGTTAGTAGCTACTTAAGATGCAGCACCCTCCGCTTCAGAATTGCCGTTGCAGCCGTAGTCGCTGTCGCTGTCGCTGGCCCTGGCACTGGCCCTAACCACAGGCATGCCCATGCTCCCTGTGCCCGGCTTCAGCTTTTGGCTTCGTCTCTGGTTCTAGCCCTGGCTCTGGCTCTGGCCTGGCTATAGCATAGCACACACTTCATTGCTTGCGGTCAATGCGGCCACCCTTGCCGTTGCGCCTGCCCACGCCGCTCGGCTCGTCCCTTGGCCGGGCAAGCGACCGCCCGCTTGTCAACGCAGCAACGTCTTGGACTTTGTTAAACCTTAAAATTAGTTTAAGTATTTAGTTACCAATTTAGTGGCGAGGCCAGAGGGGGCACCGGCCAATTGACAAGTGAAATGAAGATGAAGCAAATGGAACTTAAACTGGGACTGCGACTGCGACTGCGACTCAAGCTGCGACTGTGTTGATGTATGCGGTTTGCGGTATGCTGGACAATAATATATGTACGTGTGTATACATATATATATATATATGTATATATATATATATGTATATATATGATGGGAGAGTGTGCAGTAGTTTGTCAACGGTAAAAGGTATCTAGATGCAGGTTGAATTCAAGCTGATTGAAAGGAACAATTAATGAACGAATGAGAACAGTTCATAAATGTTTCTTGATTATAAATAAGATTATAATAATAATATTAACTAAGTAAAGTGCTTTTGAGAGATACACTAGGATTTGTTTTCCCATAAATAACTAAAGCCAAAGAGATTCTTCGCTGCTGTTGAGTGATGGAGTGATCATATCTCCTTAAGCACCCGCAAGACATCGGCTCTAAGCGTTCGTTGAGCTCGCTGTGCGACCCTTTGCGAACAGCTCAATCTTTGGTCATGCGGTCATGTGTTAAGTAGCGCTTTACAAAGCGTTGCCACAGACACATTCCCGACGGACTGCTCGATAGATCATCGACGTGTTGGTCGAAATGTGGCAGGCAGCTAAAAGTAACTTGTAGTTAGTTAAGTTTCACGCATGTGTGTGTCGCATTTTATGTTATTTTTTTTTATATATTTTTTTCGGTATTCGGTATTAAATTGTGCGGTTTCTGCGGTGGTGCCGGACACCACACATTTCTACAACATTTTCCACTTGACAACGTTAAAAAGAAGCCACAAAAGGCACCTAGGCTCAAGACAAAGACGAAAGCGAATATGAAGTCCACTCGAAGTCGCAGCCAAGACGTCGACGTTGTCATCGGAGAGCCTACTCGTAATCATAGCGAGCTGGCATAAAACGGCAACAACTTGGACTATTATGGCCAGTGGTCAATCATTTAGAGTCTTTTTAAAGAAAACGAGCTGCGACTTGGACGGCAACAAACTGCGAGACTGCAAGACTGCAAGACTGAGAGATTGAGAGATTGAGAGACTGAGACACTGAGAGAGTGCCAGTTGAAATTTCAAACCGCTGGATTGCAGCTAAACGTGTTGAAAGCCGCACAGTCCGCTCTCTTTGATTGATGATTACAGCTCAGGGCCCCGGCCAGGGCAGTTGGACTTGGACTTGGACTCTGACTCTTGTCACTGTCTCTGAATCGGGATGCCTTTCAACTGCGCATTGGCCAAAAATAAAAAATAATAATAAAAAAAAATTTCAAAAATAAAAGAGAAAATGAAATTGCTGCGAGTCGCAGGTGCTGGATAGAGAGAGAGAGAGAGAGCCTGCGGATCGACAGCCGCCCGGGGGATGGCCAAGACCCCAGATAATGGCCACGTGATTAAGCGCCAAATGTATTCAAAAGATTGTAATTAAGGCCACAAAAGCTGCAGATCTGCAACGGCTGATAGCCGCTTGTTAACGGCCCGGCCAACGAGACCAAACAACTGACTGCATTCTCATTCCCCACAGCCGCCCGCCCCCCTACCCTCTGCTCATATCACATACTGCCCCCGTTGGCCGCCCTGCTGACTCATGCTGACGCACAATTGACTCTTGAAATGTCTATTTCAATGCGTTTGTCGCATGCAAAACGCTTAAAAAAGGAATTAGTAACGCAGCCAAATCGAAGCTGTGTGTCTGTAGCTGAATCTGTATCTTTATTTGTAT
The DNA here is from genome assembly GCA_035045945.1 of Drosophila anceps. Classification (NCBI taxonomy): domain Eukaryota; kingdom Metazoa; phylum Arthropoda; class Insecta; order Diptera; family Drosophilidae; genus Drosophila; species Drosophila anceps. The sequence continues at coordinate 4,017,645 of JAWNON010000053.1, forward strand.
CTGTATCTGCAGCTGTAACTGTATCTAAAGCAAGCCCGCCTGGGTGGCATCCACAAAGCTATCGCTCTTTACCAAGCTAACTATTGGCTATAGCCGAACAAACATGCAACACGCAACATCTAAGATGATGATATAGATATAGATATAGATATAGATATAGATATAGATATAGATATAGATATAGATATAGATATAGATATAGATATAGATATAGATATAGATATAGATATAGATATAGATATAGATATAGATATAGATATAGATATAGATATAGATATAGATATAGATATAGATATAGATATAGATATAGATATAGATATAGATATAGATATAGATATAGATATAGATATAGATATAGATATAGATATAGATATAGATATAGATATAGATATAGATATAGATATAGATATAGATATAGATATAGATATAGATATAGATATAGATATAGATATAGATATAGATATAGATATAGATATAGATATAGATATAGATATAGATATAGATATAGATATAGATATAGATATAGATATAGATATAGATATAGATATAGATATAGATATAGATATAGATATAGATATAGATATAGATATAGATATAGATATAGATATAGATATAGATATAGATATAGATATAGATATAGATATAGATATAGATATAGATATAGATATAGATATAGATATAGATATAGATATAGATATAGATATAGATATAGATATAGATATAGATATAGATATAGATATAGATATAGATATAGATATAGATATAGATATAGATATAGATATAGATATAGATATAGATATAGATATAGATATAGATATAGATATAGATATAGATATAGATATAGATATAGATATAGATATAGATATAGATATAGATATAGATATAGATATAGATATAGATATAGATATAGATATAGATATAGATATAGATATAGATATAGATATAGATATAGATATAGATATAGATATAGATATAGATATAGATATAGATATAGATATAGATATAGATATAGATATAGATATAGATATAGATATAGATATAGATATAGATATAGATATAGATATAGATATAGATATAGATATAGATATAGATATAGATATAGATATAGATATAGATATAGATATAGATATAGATATAGATATAGATATAGATATAGATATAGATATAGATATAGATATAGATATAGATATAGATATAGATATAGATATAGATATAGATATAGATATAGATATAGATATAGATATAGATATAGATATAGATATAGATATAGATATAGATATAGATATAGATATAGATATAGATATAGATATAGATATAGATATAGATATAGATATAGATATAGATATAGATATAGATATAGATATAGATATAGATATAGATATAGATATAGATATAGATATAGATATAGATATAGATATAGATATAGATATAGATATAGATATAGATATAGATATAGATATAGATATAGATATAGATATAGATATAGATATAGATATAGATATAGATATAGATATAGATATAGATATAGATATAGATATAGATATAGATATAGATATAGATATAGATATAGATATAGATATAGATATAGATATAGATATAGATATAGATATAGATATAGATATAGATATAGATATAGATATAGATATAGATATAGATATAGATATAGATATAGATATAGATATAGATATAGATATAGATATAGATATAGATATAGATATAGATATAGATATAGATATAGATATAGATATAGATATAGATATAGATATAGATATAGATATAGATATAGATATAGATATAGATATAGATATAGATATAGATATAGATATAGATATAGATATAGATATAGATATAGATATAGATATAGATATAGATATAGATATAGATATAGATATAGATATAGATATAGATATAGATATAGATATAGATATAGATATAGATATAGATATAGATATAGATATAGATATAGATATAGATATAGATATAGATATAGATATAGATATAGATATAGATATAGATATAGATAGAATACAGATGCAGATAAAAATAGAGACAAAGAGCATTTGAGCTTCGGCCTTCCTTTGAGATGTTTTTTTGTTTCCTGAATGATTTTTTTATGAATTCATTTGGCGGCGTTTGGCTTTTGTAGTCGAAAAGTTAACTTTACTGTTTTGTGGTTAATAATTTATGCAAAATCATTGGCCGATCGATCAATGGCCGTCGACCGCCGCCCGCCGAGTTCCCGTTCCGTGCCCTTTCCCGTTCCGCGTCCGCATTCGCGTCTGCTTGCCAAAAGACAAACCAAAACCATAGCCAAAACCAAAACCAAAACCAAACCGAGACGAGATGCCGCACAGGTGCGAGCAGGAAACGAGCCGCAACTGCTACGCATTTAATTGGATTATGAGCCAAATCCTGTCACAGCACACAACTATGACGCACCCACGACACGGCACGACCCACCTCGACACGAGACGAGACGAGACGAGACGTCCGAGTTTAGAGCTCGAGCCTGCTCGGCCTGCAACTAATTGCAATCGAATTAGTCAAGGAGCTCAGCAACTTTTCCCGCCTCAGTGAGAATGGAATTTGAATTGGAAATGAAAACGCTCGTAGAAAATCAAGCAACTCAACGGCTAGACCTTCGCTCAGCGCAGTTCTCTTCTCGTCCCAGTATCTCGGCTTTGACTTGGCCCGTTTCCGGCTGGCGTCAGGGTGGCGCCTGCGCACGGCATTTAAAAGTGGGTGTGCCTGATGACTTAAAAGGTTTTTAAATGGGTGCTGCAACAGAGAGTGCTGTCGCTGCCGCTGCCGCTGCTGCTGCTGCTGCTGCTGTCGACGTCGACTCCGACTACCGCTGGCTTTGCTCTCGCCGACAGCGACGCCCCAAGCACTTCGTGCCCGGGTTCGTTGATCAATTTTGGCCCTCGTCTGGCAAGTAATATATGTTACTGCAGCAACAATTATTAATAGCCTTGACTGCATGTGTTAAACGCTTTATAATACCGACCAATTATATTGGCCTAAAACAATCGCAATTGTCAACTGGTTTGCCATGATCTACCCCATTCAATATATACCCTGTACTTATGGAAAATTTAAAAGAATGAGAATACTACAGAAAGATTCCTCAACTCTGTTGAACTTACAATTAATACATTATTAATTGAGTTCTCTGACTTCCCATTTGAAATGTAGGCAAAACTTTCAATACAAATGTCTACTTAAGTCTCGATATCTCAATACTCTTCTACGAAAATATTAGTTATTGATTTCGAAAACTATCTCGCAAACTGCTCCATCTGGTTTTCTCTGCATTTAACATGTTCAAATACATTTCTCCGCCGCCAAGAACTCGTTCTTGTGTACTAAGGAGCTGTGAGGCACGACTTTCAGCAATTAAAACTTTCTTTCTCTGACTTATTTGAGAATATCCGTTGGCATCAGCTAACACTATTCTAACACTATTCTATAACCGGAACTCCCTTCCGCAATTAGTCCCTGGCTTGAGTATTTAACTTCGACCTCTTTTTGGCACGCATTTGGATATCTTCAATGATAAATTTCGATGTGGTCCGTGCATGGTCGAGGCTCATTATCTATCGTTTTCTCATATTTTTTTCAGACGTCGCGCTCGGGCTCGAAATATTTAAATAAGCTTTTAAAAAATTGTTAGCTACTGTTTGACGCACTTGAGAAGCCGAAAAAAGGCCAACGCCGTTGTGGATGCCGTCCGGGCCGGTCGGCCCGTTTGGGCCTGGGGGGCGACGACTCTAAACTGAGACTCGGTTTTCTATACAAAATTATAAAATTGCTATTATTAATGATTATAAACGTTTTTTGTACATTTACTGGAAATTGACAAGCGCTTATTAACGATCTTATAATAGCGACTGATCGACCGATCAACTGATCGAGCGGCCCCATTGTCCTCCCCCAGATACCCTCTCTTTCTCGCGCTCAGTTGCCCTGTCTCTCTCTCGCTCTCCTTCTCGCTCTCTCTATCTCTGTAGGGAAAACGTGACGTGACTGTCGGCAAAAATCGATTGCTTTAATTGTATGCTAGATCACATTCAGGGACCGGCGCGCCGGTCAACGTTGCGCCATTGACTTTGAAATGCCAGCAGCAGCCAAAAGACTGCAGACAAAGAAACTTAGCCTAGACAATAGGAAAGCTGAATTATTTGCTCAAGACAGGAAGCCCCTTTACATAATTAATCAGTTTATAAATGCCCAAGAAGAGAAAAGCATTTTGAAAAGTCATTCCCCCCAAAGACTTTGCCAGCAATTATATATGCAACGCATACGAAATACCAAAACAATTATCCGAATAGATATCAAGTCAAATTCTATTTGTTTGCAGATATATGAAATCTGACAGTGGGATCGACCTGAGCTAAAGTCTTGTAATACAATTGTTATTAACAGCACTAGTTACATTATGATAATAATCATAATTCAAGTTTACTTATATTAATTAAAGAAAAGGCAGTTGTTAGTTAGGAATCTTGATACTAACTGTCATGATGTATGGCATTCACTTATTAAAATGAAAGATTAAGATTCAATTATGCCCTGCGCTTAGCTTTTTCTCAGAAGCCAAAACTTTATTATTATTACTCCATTAATATTCTACTTTACTTTTTTATTCTACTTTATTATTATTGCTCCATTAATATTCCACTCGTAGTAATTAAATTGTTATCAAGCCAATTCTCAATCAGCTTTTCTTCATATTGTGAGATTAGCATATATTATGGGAAGAGTTTCAGCTAAGACACTTACTCTCTCTCCTCTCTCTCTCTCTTTCTCTCTCTCTCTCTCTCTCTCTACATATGCTTTCTGTACGCAGCAACTTATTCCCTTTTCTTTGCAGAGATGCACTGTTGGTACGGAATCAATTTACCTCAATTGAACTAATTGCCGAGCTGGTTGTAAAGTGTCATAAAACTGGCACAGTGCCAGCCCAAGTGGTTAGAGGCAATAATCTATGGACGCACTGACGCATTGCGAGAAAACGCAGAGCCTTAAGTGCTTATTTAGCAAACAACTTGAGGCTGTCAGAGTATGGGTGATTGGCCCGGCCGGAGGGTAGATGCGTGCACAACTGCAAAGGTGGGCCGACAGAGATTGGGAGAGCCAACAGCGTACCACTAAATTGTGCACTTTGGGCATCAAAATTGAGCATTGCGTGCACTAAATACCAGCGAATGGAAGCAAATGAGTGCGTAACTAAACGCATAATGTCAATGTACACTGTACACGACAGTGGCAGTCCCCCCTTCCACTGCTCTGGCTGAAAGATATCGGGGTGCGTGAGGTTTGGCGATGTTGTAGGCTGTTGTTACTTCAATACTTGCACACACATATAGACGTTTGTCATTTTTTTTTTTTTTTTAGCAAATTGCCAGTTTCCGTTCGTAAACTCTTGACTAAGCGAATGGGGGAGAAAATGTGCGAACCACATACGATAGAAACTTCATTAGAGAAACGCATGGCGAGAGAAAACAATATGTATAAATATATAGAGAGAGCGTGAAGGAGAGAGGGAAGGAGAGAGAGAGAGAGCTGTGAGGGGGCAAAATTCAGTGGAAAAAAGCTTGAGCTTTTTTCATATATATATAAATGACCAATTTATGGGCACAGTGAAGCGTAAAGGCCCACCTAGACTATCAGAGAACAGGCTATCGGACTTGATGTTGCCGTCGCAGTCGACATCGGAGTCCGAATCGCAGTTAAAGTCAATTTCAGTTAGGTGTGTGGGTAGCATCGGCTATGGCTCAAAGTCTATTGCTGACTGAAATTCCACATAATTTGCTATAAGTGGAATCCATCTCATTATTCCACGTTCGAGCTAAGCTTCTCTAACGCTTTAAACGAACAACAATTGCAGGAATTTAATGAAATTCGTATAATTTAATTGGAAAATCTTGTGCAATTTGAGCAGAGCCAAATGATCGATAAGTGATCTATTAGCACATGTAGCTTCACACATTCCATTTACCATTTAGGCTAATGAACCAGCTGGCAGCTGCCAGGCAAATCTTGTGGCAGCTCATCAGCTGCGGTCGGCTATCCGCTATCCGCTATCCACCATCCGCCATCCGCTCTTCGTTTCATAATGATCATGAGGTAGACAAAGTGCTGATCTGCTCTTGATCCCAGAAGCGGGCGAGGCATCATCAATCCGTGAGCTCATGGGCATGCGTTGTAGCGCATATTTCATAGCCAATGCGAACCGATTGGCCATTGTTTGCTTGACAGTCCATCTTGGCCAGATCTATTCATGGCAATGCCGCGTCATCATCACCATCATCATCATCATCATCATCATCATCATCATCATCATCATCATCATCATCGGCATCATCATCATGATCAAGAGCAGGAGCAAAAACTTTTGACGGTACAAACGCCCTCGTCATTGTCGGTAGCAACTACCGGCTGACGCTTTGTGGCTGCGGAGTCTGTGATGTTTGTTGAGGTCTTCGCCAGGCGGTAGGCGCACAATTTTCGCGCCTGATCAAAAGGCAGCGCACGATCCGAGTTGAGATCAGCGGTGGAGGAGGCGAAGGTGGCCAGCGACTGCGTCGATTATGAACAAAAATAAACAAAATCGATCGGTCTAGATCAAAGCGCTGGTCAAGCTCAACTTGAGCGGGGGCAGGAGGCTTCGCTTTTGGGGCCTCTCAGCATAGGAGGGGGCGTGTCATGACGAGATAAATGCACAGTTTGCCGCATTTTAATTTCCTCGGCTTTCTTCCATATATTTGTTCTGTTTATTTTCAATCGATAAAACAAAATTAAACATATACATACAAGAAGGCACACACACCATATGAAAAAAAAAAACACAACACGAAGCAGAAGACGAGGAAGCTAACGAAATCCCTGCGGAGGTGGCTGATGCGATATCTGAAGTGGGCTGGAACCACTTAACACAAATTACGCAGCAAAATGTCGAAACGAATTGAAACGTTCGAACTGATCAATGAAAAACCCGAGCGAGTGCTACACAATCTATTCCCATGCCCATGCCCTTACCCATTCGCATTCCCATTCTCGATTCCAGCCACATCGATTCGGTTTTCGGTCCATTCATAATGCTGACCATCAATCCATCCATTCAGCTGCTGGGGAAGAGTCGACGCAGCATCAATGAAATGGCAAAATGACGCAAGTATCTAACAGATACACGAGTAATAAAGTCAACAACAACAGGCCAACAGGCAAAGCAAACCCATCGAAATCCAACGTGAAATTCAAACAATATATTCTAATGACAAGCGCCTCGGCATTGGAGCCCTTAGACCAGATTAACGCGCCACGATCGATATAGACACGTTTATGTGTCTCTTTATAATTATAACACCTCGTTAGTCATTCTTTGTTGAAGCATTTAGGCTCACACACACACACACAAAACGGAAAGAGACTTTTGCCAGAGACAGATCACTTAGTGATCAGAACAGATTGTTTGTGGTTGGAGACTTCCAATATCTAACTAAATAGATAACTGACAAGGAATATAACATATATAAGAATGCCTGATGAATTGTCTCCTTAAGCTTAGATCAAGCTCTTAGCTAGTCTTAAGCGTAGCTCTGCGCTTCTTAAAATTCTGATTGTCTCAAGTAAGGTATATTTCTATAGATCCAGCTCTCAGCTGTGTGATCGATCGTTCATTGTTTGCTCTGAAGATAGAAGCTACAAGTTGTCAATGCCGTTTTGGGGCACTTGATATCCATGACAGAGTAATTAGCTGGAGCTGTCGGCTGAAGCTGTTCAGTCGGTTGCCCAAAAACCAGTAGCCAATACTTAACTAAGCGAAATGGCTCTGCGAGGCGTGCTTTCGGTTAATTGAGCGAAATATAGAAAATGCGCCAGCGGCATATGCAAAAGGCAAGAGGCAACTGGCAAAAGCACGCATGCCTCAGACCCGGGCTGAGGGCTCATTTACAGTAGCAACCATTTTTCAACAATTTTGCATAAATTTTGAAAAAAGACGTTTTCACAACCAATAATCAAGCGCTGAGCCACGTTGATTGCCAGCGCGCCAGCGCGCCAGCAGCCCAAAGCCCGCAAACGAAACGAGTTGAGAAGAGAAGAAAAAAGGAAAAAAAAAAGGAGAAGAAAGATTTAATGAAGTTTAGCACGATCATTCCCCAAAGAGAAGCTATGAGATGAACGCAAAGTTCTCTAATTGGATGCATTGAATGCCGAGATCCTTTCTATAGGCCATATTTGGATATACACACATCTACACATACATACATATATATATATATATATATATATATATAGGCTATGGCTGATCGTTGTACAAGGGACGGGACGCCGGCTCGGCACCCACAGATAAATGCTCGAAAACTGTGGAATAATGAGATAAACGCGAAAAATTAGCGATCGAAATGGCTGTTCAGCACGGTTTTTTTCGGAATTGGGCTCGGCTTTTGTTTGGCTCTTGCCAGGCCTTAATCCAATCACGCAGTTGCATTTACTTACAGCAACAACAGTGAGAGCAGCAACAACAGCCGCAGCATGTTGTTAGTCTAATTATATGGCGATCTGTTGTGCCAGTTGTTTTGCATATTTTGCAATTGTTAATGTAATTGGCCATCATGGCTGCCATAAAGAACGCCTATGTGAGCGTCTGCGTGCGTGTGTGTGTGTGTGTGTGTGTGTACTGTCTAATGAAGGCCCTGGACGTATACGTCCATTTTGACCAACTCCTCTCGTAAACGAAAACGTTTTAAGGCTTTTCATAAGCACTTTTTGCCGTTTTGCCCGTATGGCCTTTTAATGATGCTGCCAAGAAATCCAATTTTCGCAGCCTGTCGCATCGTAAAAAACTTCCGACAAAGCTTAACGCTCGCTCAATGACAATTTGGAGCCCTACAATGAGACACGACGGCGGTTTCTTAACATTTCCGGCTTAAATGAAGGCGCTGATGTTGTAATTGTATGTGGACGCAGACACAGAGGGCAACGCAGAGTGACGGAGAGTGAAACTGAGCGAGAAAGAGAGAGTGCGAGCAGTAAGTGATCGGTGAACGATCACCTTAAAGTGTTTTTTTCTCTCTCTCTCTTTTCAGGTATAGTTAACGAAATGTTTAGCAAAGGCAATCCAATTGGTATGAGAGACTGAAAGAGGAAGCCAAAGATTAATTGAAGATAAATATGATATACATAGATTTAGTTAGATTATATTATCTGTTGTTTCACTTAACTTTGTAGTATTCTAATATATAATATAATATTGCTGTCATTTATAGGGGTACAGAAAGAATTGAGATTGCAAAATGGTTTAAAATAGTTCGATTCACAATGCAATCAAGTTCACACGAAAAAGAAAGTCCTCATCCTTAACTCGAAAACTAAAACAGACTAAATAATCTAATGCTGAGAAGTCTCTGTTCTTGCGGCTCAAGCACAGCCATCAAGGGGCGAGTAAATATCAAAAATATTGAGTTTCTGTTAATTCTTTTTTTGCTTAAGCCTCGTTAAGTGAAAAATTCAATGCGAATTCATTTTCATTTATCGGGTTTCAAGTGCGTAGAGTGAACTATTAGCACAACTAATATTCATAAAGAATATTGGCTTAAGGCAAAGTATATCTATAACAGAATAGTTCTCTTGCTATATATAGACTAATTAATTCCAAGTAAATTTCTTTAGCATAACTGTATCTGGGCAAGCTAATCTTGTATGATCTCTTCACTTTGAGCTTGGTATACTTTCAGTGTCTGACCTACAGTAGCTACACTTTCTTCTGAGCTGCCCAAGCGAGCGTACAGTCAGTCTAAAGTTCTTGATTGTTAGACAAAATTGCGCTAACATTTTCCATTAAGCTATCTATCTCGCTTGCACTCTGAGCGCGCGCGCGTGTGTGTGTGTGTGTGTGTGTGTACACTTAGTTGTTATCTTGTTGCTGGTGCATAAATCAAATAAATTTGTTAAATTATAACAATTTGAATTTTAATAATTCCAACTCTTGAATATGTGCAGTGGACTTTTTGTGTTCTGTTTTGTTTTGTTTTTTTTTTTTGATATATGTTTTTTGTATTCATATTTTTTTCTCAACTTGCGCACACTTAAAAATGAATTTAAATAAATTTCACGCTTGGTTAAGCCAAAGCGAAAGCAAGACACACACACACACACATTCGCACACACACACAGATACAGCTACAGCTACAGCGAGACAATTATAATTATAATCATTTACATTTGACATTGGCTGACTGAGTGGCAGCGACTGCGGCTGCGACGTCGACTGCGCGATAATTTATCATTTGATTTTGCATTCTCAACTCGCGCGTGAGAAAAACCTGAGCAAGAAAGAGAGCGAAAGAGCGGGAGAGAGAGAGAGAGAGAGAGAGAAAGAGAGAGAGAGAGGGAGGGAGGGAGAGATCTTGCTTACTGCTAATGACGATAATGATGCACAGGATAATGATGAACGGCAGCAGTCGGCTGACTGATGTCCTTTTCTCATTTAGCATTTGTGTGGCATTTGCATAAAAAACGTATAAAGCGCAGCCGCAATGCGACAATTGCAATTGGAGCTGGCTAATTGAGCGCTCAAGTGGAAGTGAGGCAGCAAGGACTCTGTCTCTAAATTGGCGGCCAAAGCTTTGAGGACACACGCGTGCTAATGCCAAAAAAAAAAAATAAAAAAACAAAAAACAACAGCAACCACAATGGACTTATTGGCAATTGTTGCATTAGCGTTAATTTATATTGCGCTGCCTCTCTCTCTCCCTCTCTATCTCCCTCTCTCTCTCTCTCTCTCTCTCTCTCTCTCTCTCTCTAAATAATTGCGTCGCGGGTGTCTCATTAAATAGTTTTTTTTGTTGTAGTTGTCTAGCTTGTTATAGGCATAGCTGCTGCTGCTGCTGCTGCTGTTACTGTTGTTGTTGGGGTCTATTATTGCGTCTAAACTTTTATCGCTTTTTGGCATCTAACTCGAGCGAACAAACGAACGAACAATGCGACTCGACTCGACGGCAACACTGAGTAGCATAATTATAATTATATCAAATTTTGCTACCATTTAAAACGCATTAAACGCACCGCAATCCACGACCCAACAGCAGCAGCAACAACAATAAAAAATAGAAGCATAGAAATAGAGAGGGGCATCAAGGGGGGGGGGGGGGGGGGGGGGCATAAAGGGGGGAAAAACAATGCCGACTCAAAATCGAAAAATCCCAGATCTCAAGGAGAGCAAAGAGCAATAGAGACAAAATGCTAACCAAGAATAATTACGTGAAATTGTTTGCTGCCTTTGTTCAATTACTTATAGGCTAGTTTATTAAAGAGCCCGACAAATGAAAACTGAAAGCACTCCGAGCACCGAGCAGCGAGCACCTAGCACCGATGGCCATTCATAACAGCTCCTAATGGGCACAGCCAATGAGGACGGGCGGGCGTTAAAAAGAGTCGGAAAATAGCTTTTAATCGTCTGCAAGTGAAATGCGGATTTCTTGGAAAGCAATTCGAAACGAAATCTGAAATATTTATGATATTTTATTTATATATATAACTAGAAATTTTTATGTTTCAAATGGAAAAACTGAAGTCCTGAAGTTCTTTCCTTGATCGAATATAAAGAGCTGTGTTCATAAAAATAGTAGTGCGACGGAAAGGTAGAACAGCAACATTTTGTGATAAACGTAATATGTTGAAAACAATTTGAAAATATATAGTTTAAAGTAATTTTATGAATCTTAATACTATATATACATATGTTGTCTCAATAATTTTATTATTATTTTTTTTGTTCTTTACCCTTTTCAATTTTGTTGTGATTATCTCCTACTGTTACTGTAGGTTTATATATATAGCTGTTGCATAAATGTTATCCGAGTAAGTTTGTGTCTTAAGCACTTTTATTATTGTTTAACCAAGTCTTACTCAGTGTGAAAGAGAGAGAAAGAGAGAGGCAAAGGTAGCTGAACGTAGTCCCAGTTGAACTGAGTGAGAGCGTGATGGCTACTTAGGCTATTCAAACAGGCTATGATTGTCTGCAGCCGAAGAGAAGGCGACTAGAAATGGCCATTCAGGAGAAGCACATTCGTTATTTGGCGCAGTGGCTAAAATATATGATTGAAATGGAAGGCAAACAAATTTATATAAATATAAATATACATATACAGAATATATACATATATGTATATCCTCCAGTGTCCCTTGTGCTTACCTAAATCTGAATTTGTCTTAACTTTCGCTGCATTGATCGCAGCATTCAGTATGCAGCAAAGCAAAAGTAAGTAGTCTACGATATAGTTTTTTAATCCAACCAGAAACTACTTTCCCATATACAATTATTTGCTAATCAAGATGATTGTGTAACATATGTATGCATATATAAGCCAAGTTAATCAAATTTGTATCACAATGTGAGTTAAAGATTTTCTCGTTAATTCAGTGATATTATAGGAAGATGATGTCTGTTAACTGTTAGTAAGCAAACAAGAACAACATCAACAGAGACAAAATGTACAAATTTTGATACTATGTAGAGACACCTGTCCTTAGGGGTTTGTGTTAAAAGTCTGAAGACTGTCGAAAAAGCGACACTTAAAATATCATTAAAGCATTTATGAGAATCTATTTATGACTATAATTGTGTATATTTACATATATATATAAATATATATGTGTGTGTTGGTAGTAATTGTGTCAAAAGTGCTGACAGACGCAACAGCACGAAAACAAGAACAACAACAACAACAGTGACAGTGGCAGTGACAGTGACAGGAAAGGCGTACGTGAGCGGGAAGTCATGATCATCATGATGATGATGATGATGACAGCCACATTGTTGACAAAACAGCCAAAACAGTTAAATGCACTTTAGTTTATATTTTAACAGTTGGTTAAGTTTTGTTTAGTGATTTTAATAATTGCGCGCTGCCAGTCGCAGTCGCAGTCGCGATGCAGCTGCGACGCTGCTTGCGGCATGACACGCAAACCGAAAACCGAAAAATGAAAAAAAAAAACGAAAAACGAAAAACAAACGAAAAACAGGGTCCGAGTTTCATATGCTCAAGTGGATGTGGAAATAGAATGGGAACTGGATGTGAACGACGCAAGGAACTGCAATTCGCGCGACAGGAACAATTAAACGAGCGACGAAGCGCAACGCCCGCGCATACATATGCCCAACGCTCCCCTCCCCCCCTATACACACTCGCCCCGTCCCGTGCGATCGGTACACCCTTTTAGCCTCTGTCAGCCCCGCTGCAGCATTCGTTCTATATGCAAATGCCGTGCCGTCGCAGTGGAATTGTCTCATTTGTCAGGCGCGCAGGCGCGCAGCTCAAGAAATTTCTCGCACTCGCCAAAAAAAAAAAAAAAAAACGAATTTAAATATTTTAATCGCATTGTTTAACAGGGCAGCCACAAACAGCTAAAACAACAAGCAGATAGTATAATTAGTATCACATCAGTCACAACGACTTCAGAATGCTCTAACCATATGAGTCGCTTGGATGCTAATGTTTGCCTTGGCAAAGGGTAGAAATTCTTATTTGTATGATTTTATTAGCATTGTCATTAGTATTATTATTGATTCTATGGATAGTAGTATATTTAAGTATTAGTATTAGTATTCGTATTAGTACTAGTATTCGTTTTAGTATTAGTAGCAGTATTAGTATTAGTATTAGTATTAGAATTGGTATTAGTATAAATTGGATGCATTGGTATTCATATTAGTATTAGCAGCAGTATTAGTATTAGTATTAGAATTGGTATTAGTATTAGTGTTCATATTAGTATTAGTATTCATATTCGTATTAGTATTCATATTAGTATCAGTAGCAGTATTAGTATTGGTATTAGAATTGGCATTCGTATTAGTGTTCATATTAGTATTAGCAGCAGTATTAGTATTAGTATTAGAATTGATATTAATATTAGTATTCATATAAGTATTAGTATTTGAACAAGTATTAGTATTAGTAATCGTTTTAGTGTTTGTATTAATAGCAGTATTAGAATTAGTTTTCGTATAAGTTTGGTATAAGTCTTTTTATTATTATTAGTATAAGTATTAGTATTAGTCTTATTATTAGTATAGTTGCCAGCATTAGTATTAGTATAAGCATTATTATTATTCCTTTTTTTTTGAGTATCACTAGTATTTTTATGAATAATGCCAAGAAATATAAATTTAGCTCTTGAGTAACCCTTTCATGTATGACCTATATGTAAGACTTGATAATGTTATATTGGATAGATATTTTCAGTTCATATTGTAGTTCAGCTGCAGTTGTATGCAGTCTATTAGAGATTACATACGCCGCGCTCAATGGTAGAGTATGTGAAGCTCAGAGCGAGTTTTCAGTCTTTTGGCAAATCCCTAAATGGCTTGCATTTTTGTAAAGCACTTTGCGACCTGTACCGCCGCAGACTGGACGACCGATAAGCATCGCTTCCGGTCTGCCTGGCTGACTGACTAGCTGGCTGGCTGGCTGGCTGGCTTTGGTGTTGGTGTTGCTGCGGTTAGTGGTGTGTATCAAATGGGGTCTGTGGCACCTCGCCGCCCCTGGCATGGCCCATAAAAATGCGTCTATCTCCTTTGTTCTGTTCAGTTGCTGTTTAGAGATAGAAAAACGCGATACTAATTTTTGGTACCTACTACATTTAATTTCCCCAAATGTCTGTGTCTGTGTGTTAGTGTGTGCCTCGTGCATTTTAAATGGAAATCTGTAAATTTGTTTTTATTGTCATTATAATTTTGTTAGCCAAGTTGTTGTTGTTATTGTTGTGTTGTAGCTGGTTCTACTTGGCTGATAGCGTTTAGCACCTGACATTTTTAGTGGCAATTATAACAGCGAGCAGCAAAGAGTCAACGAACCTCGGCCCACAGCCAGACAGCCGGAATGGAGCTGAGAGCAGGGTGGAGCGCGTAGAGGAAAAGCGACAGAGCAGCAGAGATCGTCAGTCACTCAGTCAGTCAGTCAGTCAGTTAGTCTGCTAACGGTTCTTGTGTGTTTCATTAGAAGGCCATTAAATAAATGCAGAGTTTAAACTATCGCATACTTAAAAACTACAACAACAACAATAACAACAACAGCAGCAGCAGCAGCAACAACAGCAACAACAACAACAACAAGAAGAGAGAAAATGGGTTTACTTAGTCAGTCAGTTAGTTAGTTAGTTAGTCCAGCTAGAGGCACAAAACGAAACGAAACGTCATGTTGCATGTTGTCATGAGTCATAAAGCAGAGTTGCATGTGCACCACTCTCAGGCCAATCCGCAACAACAACAACAACAGCAGCAACAGCAGCAACAGCAACAACTGCAACAACTGCAACACGGCAGCAAAGTTTTTATTGAAAGTCGCAGTCGCCAAGAGAGCGCAGCTTAAAATTAAATTAGAAAATAAAAATGCAAACACTAAAAACAAGAGCGCAAAAAGCCAACTAACAAAATAAAAAAGAGAAGGAAGTGCAAATTTGTAGTCGGCCCCATGAGATCGGCCGACAATTGCTCTACTCAATTAAATATTTATATAATTGCTGAAAGAAAATATATTTTTTATTAATAATTTAGTCAATTAATACAAAAACTGACTTCTGTAAAAACTAGTTCGAAAAAAAATATTATATTGAAAAATATTAAGCAAATGTGAATTGTTTCAAAAAGCGTTTTTATGCACTTTTCTTTACAAATAATTATAAAATATTACTTAAAAAAAAAAACATTATTTACTAGAATTTTGAAATTAAATTTGCAACAAATTTTGATTAAAGTATTTTTCAAAAATATAATTTCTGCTTAAATATTAGAATTATTCATAAATTTGTGCCCTAAAATAAACATATATATATATACATATATACATATCAATCAAGCATTTATAAATAAAAATATATATAAATAAATAAAATATAAATAATTTTTTGTAAGCCATTCGTCAATGAATTAATTATTTTTAAATATTTAATATTTTGCATATCATTTATTTATTTTTAGTATTTAATTTATTCATTTATTTAATTTTCAATTAATTATTTTTATTGTTTATTTCGTGCTTATTTTTCTAAACATTTTTTCTTTTACAATCAATAAAAAAAAACTTAATTTTTGTTTTTGACATATTTATAGCGAATGTATTTTTGTATTATAATTTATGCATTCTAATTTGATTGATTTATAATTTCTTGCCAAAAAACTTGGCTGATCTAAAAATAAACCTAAATAAATATTTTTAGGCAAAGCATTAATAATTATTATTGATTATATTTAAGTATTTTTGACGTTATAATTAATAATTTGTATTTTGAAATCTGATGATTTATTATTCATAATTTTTTTTAATTTTTTTATTTTTTGCACTATTTTTAAAAGAGAATACCTTGTTCATCTGACTTTGACATATCATATATGCTGCACATATATGTATATATAGATGCACATCAAGGCTATAAGAGCCAAAAGTCTTCACAAATTGTAGTGTATGCGTTTGTGTAGATCGGTTAAGCGGGGCTGCAGGCAATTGCCGCTAAAACGCGAGCTTCATTGCGCCGTGCTTCCCTTTTACTTAGGTATTCCCAGGTACGCCGACCGTCCCACGCCATCCCCTTCGGCCCAGCTGTGTGCGGCTCACGGTACTTCTATTATGTGTAGCGTTTTTTCCTCTCTTTATACTGCATACTATGATTACGTTTACGATTACATAAGAATATAATATCGCAATTAATCGCATTTAACACAAAAATGTTCGGACCGTTCAAGGCAGGCCCGAACTTTGCGTGTTGTTGTTGCCATGCATTTCGATAGTTGTTGTTGTTGTTGTTGTTGTTGTTGTTGCAGCAATCTCGACACGACATACAACAATTAAAAAGTATAAAAGTATACACACACATATATATATATATATATATATATGTATATGTTTTTGTTGTTTTGTTTTTCGTTTTTGTTTATAATAATCGCTCCGTTTTTTCTTGAATTTAATTTGATTGCCTGTTGGGCTTTGGCCGACTCGGCTGTTGCCATTTTGAATGTTGCCATTGGCATGTGATGTGAATTCGTTTAGCCGCCGTCATAGAGCCGTGGAATGCTTTCCACAAATCCGAATCTGGTTTTCTTTAATCTCAAGATTTCCATTTGCCGAGCCCGTGGGCTCGTCTATCTCCATTTCCATCTGGCTGGACGCGTTTATTATGACGATATTGTATTTTATTTGGTGTTTAGATGCAAAGATTTATGACTACAAATTATGGTACTTTATTGGGCGATAACATTTCCGTTCGTTCGCCCCA
The DNA here is from genome assembly GCA_035045945.1 of Drosophila anceps. NCBI lineage: Eukaryota > Metazoa > Arthropoda > Insecta > Diptera > Drosophilidae > Drosophila > Drosophila anceps. Next base: position 4,034,922 of record JAWNON010000053.1, read on the forward strand.
AAGAGCCAACGAAATGTGGAAACTACTTAAACTCAACTTAATTTCGTGGCCAACGCCAAATGAAAATGAGACCGGCAATAAAAATTAACAATTAATCTTGAATAAAACATCTAACGGCTATAAAGCATTGAAGCGACTGCGACCGCAGCTCAGGTCTATCCGAACTCCACTCTCTACTGTCTACCCTCTGTCGCCCGCCCCCTTTCCCTTGCATAGGTTTCTCTAGTTCGTATTCTTTAAAAGCCAATTGAGTGCCCATTATTAATGCCGAAGCGAGCGAGTCATAAAACTGAGAAATTTATTCTCACACCCAATTTGAGCTACGTGCTAGATAAGGGGCCGTCGCTTGATGAGCTACATTTTCAGCTCTCCTCTAGCCATGCTCACACACACACACACACACATACAGAGAGAGAGCCAACCGAAAATGGCTCATTAACGCGCCACGGAGGCCGCTGCAAAATACACACCTTATTTTGTCATTAATTTGCATATTGCAAGTGGAGAGCCGAGGGCAGCGCCGGGATCCACCCCCACATGGCGAATAGGCCCAAAAAAAAAAAAATACATACAAGAAATGTGTGTAGATTAGATTAAATGCAATGCTCCGGCCGGCCGGCAGGGTCTCGGGGCTGGTGTGAACATAACTCTTAAAGCAAATTACAATAAATCATTCACAAATTCCACTTTTCACCTACGACTGCGGCCCGAACAGCCACCGGGCAGTGTGGCCAATGGCCAGGTAGCCACAGGTTACCAGCTAACCAGTCAAATTTGAATAATGTGGTAATGATAGACGCGCTTCAGTTGATGTAATGAGCTGCTAAGCAGAGCCAGCTACAGCAATTTCTAGGTTTCGGTCTAGGGTTTTCGCTTTTTCACCTTTTCAGTTTTTCGGCTTTTTCGGTTTCTCGTTTATCTAACTGCTAACGCTGTGAACACTTGTTCTTTAGATTTCGGCCCTATAAATTAGTTGTTTCTTTTCGTTTTTTTTTTTTTAGCAACAGCATTTAACGTGTAACGAACCGTTGTAGTTTCTTGGGCGCATTTGAATTTTTTATTATTTGCTCGCTGCTCATTTTTTCCGCCTCAGCAAACTTTTGCCCACATCTCGCTGGGCAATTAATCACATAGCCAAATTATAAAGACACTCACACACACACACACACACACACACACACACACACACACACACACACACACTCGCACACCCACTCATTTCGTATGCATATTAACATTTGTTCTTAGATAAGCAGCTAGTTAAACAGCTGTAATCAGAGATCGCAGCTTAAAACTTTTGCATAAATTACGTTTGATCTATGAAAAGTTTCTGAAATACTGATCAATGTATATTTTCTTTAGGTATTCTTTCTTATCGCTTTTTATTATGAAACGTAAATTATATAAAATATCACCGACGCGATGAAAGCATTATATTTGTCTGATTTGTCTGTCAGCTATGTCCCAATTCACAGCCAAACAATGTCAGTCGTGATTCAATTAGAAAGTGTTAGTGGAAACTTAAAAGGAAAAAGAAGTTTGTATAGAATCCTCAGTGTAAATATTAAAGGTAACAATAAAATAATCTAAAAATTAAATTTAAAAAATAATATAAGAACTACAATTATCATGCAAAAGAAAAAAGACTTAAGCAAAGTGAGAAGAATAGGAAAAAAAACGGATTGACAAATCACAATACAATAGGCAAGATTTTAATCAGTTTAGCAAACTAGACACTAGACTAGCAGCAACTAGTGATACGGAAGATAATCTGAAAGCGATGAATTTAGTTAAGAATGAGAAACTGGTAAAAACTATGAAAATTAACGCATAAAACGTGCAACGAGCTGTACAAAGAATAATCCGATGTGCACATTGGCACTGGAAGCAACAGGGATTTGCAAGAACTTAAGTATGCCTTACGTAACGCCTTGCTATGCAATTCTCATAACTCTAAGTATGTTTTTCTTAATGAGACTATTCATAGTATAGTTGCATATTATCTAACCCATTCTGTTTCAGCCTAGAAGTAACAGGATAAGCTGTACGGAAGAGAGAAAGGAGAGCAATTACCCAGAAGACTTGGCTCATTTTTCCACAATTTCGTCCTTCACTCTAATAACGCTTCATAATAATTTCTATTGATAGTTTGTACTTTGAAAGGTATTCAATGAAGACTTTAACTTGCGCGTCCCAAAATACTGATGCCATCACCTTCGCGGCCGATTGTTGTGCCACGTGCTTAGACATAAATAAATACATATAGAAGAGAATTTAGAAGCAGACGCCAACTGTTTACTAGCAAATAAATCGATGAGTTTAAATTAAAGAAAAAAAATTGTTGGTCTAATCGACCAAATAATCTGCAAGGCTGGCATGCAAAATTGGCAAGACATGAAAATGGTTATGGGGCAATTCATTCGTTCACTCGCCCAGTGGCTCAGTGGCTCAGTTGTTGAGTTGGTTGCACGCTTTTCCAGCTGCGGCGACGACGCGTCGCATCGAGTCGCGACGCGACGCGATGCGACGCGACTGTTGCGCATGCGCAAAACGACGACGCTGCCAACTTCCGCTGTAGACTGAAAATTTATGCAGTTTTAAGTAAATTTGTTAAATGCGCGCTTTAATGCTTCGTTAACGCTTCGTAAATTTTTCACAAAAACAGGCAAAAAAAAAAAAAATAAGAAATAAAAATAAAAACAAAAACAAAGCAAAAGAAAGAAAAACCTGAGCCAAGACTTTAACAAGCCAACAGAACGCGACGCGCGAGAAGTGAGTAGTGAAAGGAGAGAGAGAGGGAGACACAGAGAGAGAGAGAGAGAAAGAGAGAGGGGAGACGCGAACAACACATAAAAGTCAACCACCTGTAATGAACTGACGCCACCGCAATTTAATTCACTCTGCACCACAATACACAGCAGCGGAGCAACACTCCAACGGATTCCACTTCGCTCCAGTTTGAGTGAATGCAAAGCGCAGCTTAGCTTTCTGGCTGGCAGCCACGCGGAGACCCGATGGTCAGAGGGCTGCTTAAAGCTTGCTCGATTGCGCTGCTCTCAGCTGGCAGCGGTGCAAAACTGTGCGCTCCGCTAATGAGCGGTGCAGGAGCGCGGCTGCCTGTGCTCTGTGGACGCTCTTAATTAGTCATAGTCGTACGCTCATGTGTATGTGTGAGTGTGCGTGTGTGTGTGTGTGTGTGTGTGTGTGTGTGTGTGTGTGTGTGTGTGTGTGTGTGCGTGCGTGTGTGTGTGGGGACAGTTGAAGAAGAGGACGGCCTTGCTTTTGCTGCGGTTGCAAAAATTTCTTTGAAATTTAATCTATTGTAACTAATTAAGCTGCAGCCGGTGGCCCAAGGAAAACACTTAATTTACTGTTAATGTTTGCTGTTTGTGGCTTTTGCATCAATTGCTGATGCGAACTGCAACAACAACAGCAGCAGCAGCAGCAGCAGCAGCAACGGCAACAATGCAAAATATAAATGCAATTTATATTGTTGTTTTGCATTCACAAACCACCGACAGCTGCCTCTGCCTCTGCCTCTGCCCCTCACCTCCCATCCGCCTCCTCAAGACTTTGCCCACAATTGTTTGTAAATTGTTTGCATAACATTTTACACCAGTTAACTAAAGCGCGCGCGCATCTATGAGATACTTTTGCCGCACCGCAAGTCATAATTGCGCCGCTGCTAAATATGTGCTGGGACTCACTTAACCCTGTTGCGGCTGCTGCTGCTGCTGCTGCTGCTGCTGCTGCTGCTGCTGTGAATTCGGTTGGCATAGATAGCGGCTAAAGCTGCTGCTGATGATGCAATCAATCTGACAACCGCTCCAAGCGTAAACTTATATCTAACTCTCGACTCATTTATTTAGGCAAGCGCATAAATATGTGTAGATTCAAATGAATGTTGTATAGAATGTGTTGTCAAACATTCGTAAACGTTTTACTGGCTGAGTAGTAGCGCTGCCATCTGTAAATAAGTTTGATATTGCTAACTCTCTCTCTCTCTCTCTCTTGCTACTTGGCTTCGCTTTGGCTATGCATTAGTAAACGTTTTACTGGCTGAGTAGTATTGCTTCCCTCTGGAATTATAGTTTTATAGAGCTACATGTTGACAACAGTCTTACTCTCTCTCTCTCTCCCTCTCTCTGGTTCGCTTTGGCTATGCATTAGTAAACGTTTTACTGGCTGAATTTATTGCTTCCATCTGGAACTATAGTTTTATAGAGCTACATGTTGACAACAGTCTTACTCTCTCTCTCTCTCCCTCTCTCTGGTTCGCTTTGGCTGTGCATTAGTAAACGTTTTACTGGCTAATTAGATAAACTTCAAGTACAGTAAGATATAGTTATTCATCAAATATGATCTCACGCCAACCAGACGCACAAATACCTAATTTGCTGATCTGCAAATACTATTAGATATAGTTTTATATAGAGAGCGACTTCACTTGGACTTTGCTATGCATTCATAAACGTTTCTCTGGCTATTTCGAGTTATATTAGTTCGTTTTGCATATAACCTTTCATTCCCCATCGCATTACTGCATTCAATGCGTATTCTGAGAGCTTTGGGTGCTCTGTGCTGCGGCCAGCAGCTAATTTCAAATGAGCCAATCGATTTTATCGCTGGCTATAATTGAGCGCTGGCATTAACACCGTAACACATTTTGTGCCCCTTCCCTTGCGGCGCGGCCCCATCCCTTGTCACCTCCTAAGCTGCCTGATTGTAATTCGCTGTGTATGCGGCGTGCATCCGCAATCCTGAATCTGTACCTGTATCTGCATCTGTATCTTTACCTGCATCTGTATCTGTATCTGTATCTGTATCGTTGAATACGTATCTGCGTCTCGCGCTCTTCAAACGGCCACTTTTAGGCAGGCTGTCAATATTCGTTAAGCCATTTCATATGTCGTTTGTATGCTAAAGTGTCAAGCCTGACAACAGTCCAGACTTTTGCTTAATGATCTCCCCAGTCTTGATGCCACTCACTCGCTCGCTCTCGCTCTCTCGCTCTCTCGCTCTCTCTCTCTCTCTCTCTATCCCTGCTTCTCTCTTTCTTTATCTTTTTCCTGGTTTTGCATTCACTGCGAAAAATTCATTTGTTTAATCAAAAAACTAATCAAAATCCTCAAATTATTGTTAAATAATTATTTTTGCTAGAATTAAATTCAACTTCAATGGCACAAAGACACTTGAAATAGAAATATAAAACATAATTTTGACTATTTATTATATTATATTATAGTAGAAGATAATTGATCAAATTTAAAGTTTAGTTTTTGATTTCCGGATATTTCAACTGATTTGTTTCAGTGTAATCAGACAGTGAATAAATCATGTATTCAAAATCAACTTGACGATTTTTTCTCGTTTGCAATTATCAGCATTATGTTTTTGCTAAAAATGCGCACGGCTTCGAGCGAGCCCCCCGCCCAGCCCCCAGTCTGCTCCAGTCGAATCGCTACCCCGGCCAAGCGTTTTAATAAACTTGTTGCAATCACAACAGCAAAAGAAAAAAAAAGGAAATAAATAAATAAAAATCAGAAACAACTTACAGCAGCGCGCAAAGAAATAGAAATTATAAATCGTTTCTGACATTTCAATTGACAGACACCAATGAGCGAGTTAATTTTCCAGCCGAGGCACAGTTAAGCGTTAAGCACACACACACACACACACACAGTGGCTGCAAAAAAGCACTGGACAGCATGGATACAGCTCCCTCCGTGCCGTGTGTGCCGTGCTGTGCCGTGCCGTGCCGTGCTGTCCGGCTACTGTGTTAGCTGTCGCTCAAAGTGGCGATCAATGCCGTGTGAGGCGATGCGAGGCAGCAAATCCAAAATGTGATTAATTTCGTGCATATTAGAAATCATTTTTCAATTACCAACAATTTTTCAAATCGCAATCCGGGGCTACTTACTTGCTGGCTTACTTACGGCCTGTTATGATTTCTGACAACTTATCAAATCGAACGACAGAAAATCAAAAGTGATATCAATAAAGAGATCAACGAGCCGTCTTGTAAAACTGTTAAGTGAAAGCAAAAGAAAAAAAAAAAACAAAACAAAAATCCAATGAGACAGAGAGAGAGAGAGAGCGAGAGCGAGAGAGTGAGCAAGAGAAAACCCAAAAGCCGCGACACATGAGCGACTGATGAATGAACGTATAGGAAATTGTGGCATAGGCAGGCAGCAGACGGACTGACTGACTGACTGACTAACTGACTGACTGATGAACTGACGATCATTCGGTCAAGCAGACAGCCAGGCAGCCAGCAGTGAACCCTCCTCTGCGCTCCCTTCACCAACCACCAAGCACCAAGCACCACCGCCTACCGTCTTCACTCTTCAGTTTTCAGTTTTCAGAGTCTTCCTTCCAGCCACGTTTAAGACGCAGCGCAGCGCAGCGCAACGCAACGCAACGCAACGCATCGCGATCTTTAAGCTGCTTAGGGGATTAGTGTTTTGAGACATTTGACACGTTAACGTTGCACACACATTCACACACAGAGTCACCTGGTCTATATAGTTAAATAAACATATGAGCGACGGGGCAGCAACTGCCCCACTAAATATCAGAAAGGAAGTGCGTCGCGCCGCTTAAGAAATGTATCCAATGAATGCGCACAAAACTCAAGTAGTCCGAGGGGCTACTACTCGCCTCGCCCCCGCCCCCTCTCGACACAGTAATTAGTGTGTGAGTGTGAGTGTGTGAGCTGTTCTAGTATTAAAGCATCTGCTGCGTAGCTGCAGTAGTCGCTGCATCGTTGCCCAAACAATAAAATATTTCTGTTTGGGTCAGAACTGATAGTTGAGATGGAAAGTAGTGAGTAGATATATGTATATATACCTGATCTGTATCAAAAGTCACAGCAATACAGCCATATCTCTCGCTACCTATGCATGGAGAACTAAAATTTAAGTTTTAATATTGAATTTTTCATACTTTGTCTGAGATTTGACTTGGGAACTCTGTGGATTAACGATGCAGAGTAAGGTCGCTGTCCAAAAAGCATTGCTAAATCAATATTCTGATGGAGGCAAGTGAATGTTGGGTCAAATTTAGTGATTGAGAATTCAACAGAGAGACAAAACTAACAAACATTTTGAAACTTTTTGAAAGTAGAAGGCATGGAAATATGTAAGCCTAAAAAATGTTGAAATTACTCCATTTTCCTATTGAACTTTTCTTATTGCATTGAAAAAACTAAATAAATAAATAATGTTTATCTACAGCAAGTATATTCTTCTAACAAGCATGTTCGGCTGGGTGCACAGTTTGTACTGATGGGTTTGCTTGATTGCTTGCTTATAATGTGATCGAGCTAAAAACTTCTTGCTAACACAACTGCAAGTCAAATGCCAATACTCTGCCAAACAAAAAGTTGAAAGTAAGTAAGCAAGATGTTGATGCTCAGTATATAAATTAAAAAAAAAATATATTTATATACAATTCTTCTACTTCATCTTGATCTCCTTTCATTTTGAGCTTGTTTTACTCTATAAAATTCATATATATTAAAAGTTTTCAATTTAAGATTTACTTTGCATAGTCTGTAAGGCGAATTCAATTAGCAAGTGCAAGCCGAAGAGTTGAGTGCAGTGAGTGAATACTGCATACACAAATGAATATATTCATGATTATGCTCTGCTAAGGTTGAGCTATATAAATCAAAGGTGTGAATGATAAGCTGTTTGGCCAGGTGATTTATGTGGCTCGAGCACACACAACCCATTCTCGAATGCACTCACATTGGATACTCATTCACATGAACTCATTCACATTCGGACACACTCAGATACACATTCATTCACACTCATTTGCCGCATGCACTTTTCCTATCGATCAATTCTATATATAATGAATACAGAGCAAATGCCTTCGCACTCTTATTTTGTTGTCGCTGCGGCTGCTGCTACTTACCTGTGCGCTGCTACCTGCCTCTGACTCTGCCCCTGGCTCGGCTCTTGCTTTGGCTGTTGGAAAGAAACGTTTAAGACACCTTTTTAGTTACGCGCCAATGCGCAGCAATGCAGTCGCGACGCACTGCAGCCGCCGTTCCCAATCCCAACTGCTGCCGCTGCTGCTGCTGCTGCTGTGAGCTTATGCTGCAATTCCTTATCTTAATCTTGGCAAATTTAATTTAAACTCAATACGCAATTTACGCAAAAAGCATTTTAGATAAAGGACACAAAAGTGAGCAGCGCCCGCAGCTCGACGCAGCCGTAGAGTCGCAGAACCGGGTACAGAAGCGGCTTATACAGTCGATGCCGCCACTGTTTCAATTTCGTTGTTGTTGTCGATGTTGCTGTTGCTGTTGTTGTTGCTGTTGCTGTTGCTGTTGCGCATGCGCAACGCAGCGCATGAAAGTTGACAAATGCCAAAATGCAAGCGGATTGTGTGTGACACTTCTTTTGAGTGGTCGCAAAGAGGACAAAGTCTCGATTCTTGGGTCTTTTCAGATCTGACTGCGATGGCGATGGTGATGGCGATGGCGATTGCGTCTTAGCTCTGGCTGCGTCGCGTCTTGCGCGATTTCTGCATCTTCCACTGCGCATGCAGAGATGCATTCAATCGTTCAAAGCATTTTGCGCTAAAACTCACGTGACGAGTGCAATGAGAAAGAAGCGAAGATCAAGGAGCAGCAGCAGCAGCAGCAGCAGCAGCAGCAGCTGGAGCCGAGCTGTGGCCTCCCTTTTCACTTTTTGTTGTTCTCATATTTATCAGATTTCTTAAGTGCAAAGCGAACTTGTTGGCTTTTTGTCATCTTTAATGTTTGAGCCTCAAGTTAAATGTGACACTCGCTTTTGCCTTTGATTGGATTGGGCAAGTGGACGCGTTTCGCATTCGCGTTCGCATTCGTGGGAACGCTAATGGCTTCATAAGAATCGAGCAACAAATTCGCGCACTTAGCTGCAATTGATAGATGCATACACACATAGATATGATGGTGTGAGCGAGCTAAATGTATTGAGCCATTAAATGTTATGCTCGAAAAAGATTGAAAAACCATGTTAAGCCGAAAGATCAAAGAGCACGTTTGGCTCTCAGTCTTGATTGAGACAAATGAAACGTTCTACAAACTGGCAAAACAGCTCAAGCCCAGTGACAACAGCCAATAACAACGACAACAGCAGCAGCAACAGCAACAACAGCAACTCGCCGTTGGCCACACGCCGAGCTACGAGAGCTGTCGCCCTGAAGCCTTGTCAAAATGCATAAAAATTCAAATGAGAACCGCCGCAGAGCTCAACGGCAACAGCAACAACAGCAACAACAGCAACAACAGCAACACGCCAAACATCAAAGCGCAACTCCAACACCAACTTCAACTTCAACTCCAACTGCCGCTCGAACTTCAGCTCCGGCTCCGGCGAGTCCAGCTATGGGCTGGAGCAGCGTTTACATGGCAATGGAGCTGCACACATTCGGGTTAGAGTTTTTGGTTTCGGTATCGCGGCTGCTCGGTGTTTCGGCTCGCGAGAATACTTTGAGATTTAATGCTTATTTGCGCAGAGTCAAAACAGATCTTGGGCAGCAAAGCGTCGCGCTAATCATGACATAAAAAAGCGCAACAAAAACGATTTTCAATTCAATTTCAATGCGCGCGGCAATTTAATTAAAGTTTTTTTTTTTCTCAGTTTACAGTTTTTTTTTCTTTTTGCTGCACATATCAGTTGGCAGCCAAGCCAAGCCCGGCCAAGAGTATGCCACTTCGTAATCGTCGGCTTTATTATACCCTAAACTTATGGAAAATGGAAAGTCAGGGTTTAATAGTTTTATGTGAATGCATGTGACAGGCAGCAGGAGGCGTGGCAGACCGCATAAGGTATGTATATATATTCTTGATCAGAACGACGAGCCGAGTCTAGTGCTGTCCGTATGAATAAACGCATCGATCTCAGAGCCTATAAAAGCTAGAGAGCTGCAATTTTTTGTAGTTACCGTAGATCGAGTTTGTTTCAAATGATTTCCGTTCCACTGAAAGCGTTATCAAACTGCTGCGATTAAATTATATCTTGTACGTCTTTGGAGTTTAAGTCGCCAGATCTCAAAGTTTCTTGTGTATTTTTTACAATTTTTATTTCTGCTATATATCACCAAATTCTGCAGGGTATCTCCTAGTCGAGCACACTCGACTGGAGTTTTCTTACTTGTTTTTTTTTTTTTTTTTGTATTTATTTGATTAGCTGATCTCAAGCCAAATGCATGCAAATCGCAGCGAGCCGTGATCGGTGTGCTAAAAGTCATTAAATTGGACATGCGATTAACATTATTTCACTCTAAATGACATTAAATGCAGTTGCATCGAAGTGACTCAACGCAATAGATTAGCCTAAATGTGTGAGACGTCTATCTGTCTCTCTCTCTCTCTCAGTCTGCCTCTCTCTGCCTGTGCTGCTTTCAGTGTGTGTGTGTGTGTGTGTGTGTGTGAGAGCTGTGCGTGTGAAAGCTTAGCTCAATTTGTCTAAGAACTTGCCTTCTCCGCCTCCGCCTCCGCCTCCTCCACTGAGTGACCTTGGGCTGGCACATGCACAGCGGCCGCTGTCAATTTGCGATTCGATTTGCCGATGTATATCACTCATCTAGCAATTTATGTATTGCAATCCACATGGAACAATGCCAGCTTCCCAGTAAATGCATTAAATATTATAGCCCACCTGTGTTTGGCCACAATTAAAGCCGGCGGGGTCGGGCGTCTGAGAATGTTGTAGTGCACGTCACAACGGGGTAATTGGCAACTGGCAGCGTTAAACAAAAGGAAATGTTTAAACAAATTATTTTGAATTAAACCGCAGGTATTTATTAATGTTTTGCGCTTGGCCAAGCATGGCGTTTGCAATGCGTTTTCTGTTCAGCATCGGTGTGTGTGTGTGAACGTTGTTTTTTTTTGCAGTTGTTCGATGTTGTTTCGTTTGCCTGTTTTGGCACTAGCGATTTTACAACGTTTCGCTGTCGGTACAAAGCGGCGTATGCGTAATTTTTAATTTGTTAACGCTGCTCCCGTGCCACACTGACTGCAAAAACGTTTCAATTTCGCTTATCGCTAGCTCGCTCGCTCACTCGCTCGCGACGCGGAAGTACGCTTCAATTTTTTGGCCACAAAACACACATAAAACTTGCCACGCCCTCCGCCCACCTCCCACCGCCCGACGGCCCCTGCTCCTTGGCACACGCAATCGCAGCCATTCACTAAGCAAGCCAATTCGTGCGGCATGCAACATGCAAGCATTGCTGGTGCAGCAATTAAAGCACTGCCGCAGCTTATGCAATGCCTCCTCAATCGCGGATTTACAGAGATATACGCACACACACAAGCAGGGATATACACATCTGTATGTTTGTATCCGTTTACATGAGCTGCTTTAAGCCAAGCAGCACGAAGTCCACGTCTCAAGCACACCAACTCAAGTATTTAAGCGCTTAATTACAATTTAACAAATTATTAAATATCTTCACTTTTGTTTTGCTGCTGTCGAACGCATTTCATTTTGTCTCTGTCTCTATGGCCAATGCATGAGCAACCAATTCTATATAACCTAACTGAATTCCATTAAAAAATAAGTATATATAGAGATATTTAAGGAGAGCGTGTAGGCTAGTTGGAATGGCTTGAAAGGGGCTTATGCATTCAAATTAAATCATATTTTAATTATATATAAAATCCATAGTCGACTGCGTAATGCCTGATTATGATATATATGTATGTATGTATATATTATGTTTTATATATATTATATTTTATATATTATATTTTACACATGTATTATATTTGTTTTTCTATTTGCCATGCCTCCATGGGCGAAGCATATGATGCATAGCTCAATCTACAGATAAGGTCAACTGTGATCCATCTGTAAAACAATGCGAAATTGGCTTTGTTTTCCAATTTGCCACGCCCACAATTGATATATACATATTTACACTTTAGAGAACTGCCTTCACAATCAGGTAATAAAATTCACACAAATTTGTAATCAAATTATCAAAATTAAGCCATCTCAAAAACTTATTATCACAACGTGCTACGCTGTGTTAAAAGGCGAAGTAAACCACCTTACATAAGTCATGCCCACCGGAACATATGTGCATACGGCTGTCTAGAATGTAAAAACTATGAAGCTCATTGTAGATCACGAATCCCTAAACAAACATCTATCAACATCTATCACCTTCGCTACAGCCTTTTCAACTAACACCACATTCGTAGACATCGTGACAAAGAAGGACGCCCTAAATCTCTGTCCGTTCATCTAATACTCATTCTTTTTTAACATTATTGACAGTAAAGTAACTGCAATCTACTCACTGGTCTTCTTCATCAAAGACAATTCTACTCAACTGCAAGAAAATTGTGCAAACACTCCTACAGTCAGACAAGACTCTTTATCGAGTGTTATGAATGCAACTCAATACTATCTAAATTTTCAAAGTAGTTCACACATGCAATATTTATTTATAACATTTAATTTGTATGCAACAAAGTAAATTGTTGTCATTACTATGTTTTTATGTTCTCATAAGCATGAAACGCGTTTAATTATATTAGATATTTAATGACAAAAGTATCTTTAGCGTCACTTACACAGCTTACATGCCACACGTCATCAAGTCTCTAGCTATGTAGAGCAACCCAAACTAATGTCCAATCAATCAATCTACTGCCTCTGCACAGCGTGAACGAGTGCAAAAAGGAAGCAATATACACTCTTTGCCGCTTGAGCGCGTGTAACAAGGAAACGCTGGCAGTTAATTGTTTTATTACGAAATCGAAAATACAATCGAAAATTCGCCAATTCGCCAATTCGCAAATCTATGCGCTGACCCACAATCGAGCGGCTGCAGCCTCTCACAATAGTACTATAATATCATTCAATTATTTAACACATTTTGTAATGCTGCATGCGAGAGATGACAGCGAATAAATCGAGAAATGGGCAATGACAGATGAACAGATGAACAGAGGCCAAAGCCATAAGCGCAACTGAGCAGCCAACAAACAAGACGAAGAAGAAGACTATATATATAGATAGATAGATATATATATATATATATATGTATATATATACTGACTGATATATACGTAGCTATAAAGCGGCCTGTGTAACTGTCATAATTAAAGTAATTTGGTAGAAAATTTTTAGCCAATTAACCAAAAAGACGCAGAAAATGCGAGGCGAGAGTTGAGCGCCGAAAAAAATATCAACAACAACAACAGCAGCAACAGCAGCAATTTTTTTTTCATCTGACAGCCCAGACAAAACGGACAGTTGGACGGCTGAACGGACACACAACAAATGCTACTTAGTTTAATACTTTAAAAAGCCATAATAATAGCAACAACAAGTCTTTGGGCTTTATGGCGACGATGACGTCAGCAGAAAATCTAAAATAGAAGAAAAAAAAACCTAAATACAAATATAACAAGGCAAATGATCTAGATGGCTAGAGGGAGAGAGTGGGAGAGAGAAAGATAGAGAGAGAGCGAGAAATGGAGAGAGAGAGAGAGAGAGAGAGACAAAAAGAAAGAGTGATTGAGAGATAGAGAGAGAAAGAGGGGGAGAAAAAGAGAGCAAGAGAAAAAGAGAGCGAGAGAAAAAGAGTGAGAGAGAGAGAGAAGAGAGAGAGAGAGAGAGAGAGAGAGAGAGAGAGAGAGAGAGAGAGCGGAGGGAGGGAGATATAGAGACGGATAAGGAGAGAGAGAGAAACAGATAGACAAACAGATAGAGAGAGAAATAGAAAGAGAGAGAGAGGTAAAGAGACAAAGAGAAATAGAATGAGAGATAGAAAAAAGAGACATATACAGAGAAATAGATAGAGAGAGGGAAAGAGAGACTGAAACAAACAGATAGAGCGAGAGAGAGACATAGACAGAGATTGAAAGTAAAACGAAGAGAGAGAGTGAGAGATGAAAAAAAAAGACATAGAAAACGATAGAGATAAAGAGAAATAGAGTGAGAGAAAGGGATATAGCGACAGAGATATAGTGACAGACATTGAGATGCAGACAGAGAGGGAGAGAGAGAGAGAGAGAGCAAGAGATGCAAAATATCTAAATTTATGCTTGATAAAGGCCCAAATAGTGTATATGCAGCATCTACATCTCGCGCCATTTACAGCCCTGCATATCTCTAAGGCAATGCATAAAATAGAATAGAACCTAACTACTTCTTATCCAATTCAATAATTACTTAACTCAATCTATATATGTATACATATATGAAATGTTTCTGAACAAAAGCAACGCCCTCCTTGGTGGGTGTGGTCCAGCTCTGAGGCTCATTGCAGCTGTATCGATATGCAAACGAACTTTTCTGTGTCTGTGTGTGTGCGTGTTTTTTTTTTTTTTGGAGGCTGCCTCAAGTTTTCGAGACATTGCGGCGACTTTTGTTGTTGCTCTACTCCTTGAGTTTTATTTTTTTTTTGTTTGTAACTTCTTTAGCACTGTTCTTGCTGTTCAACTTATGTATGTATACCTTTTTCATCCTTGACTCTGACCGCAAAGTTTTGACGCTTAATCAGCGAAACCAGCAAAGCGTTAATAATGCCACGCCTTTGTCTGGCGGTCAGTCAATTGGCATTGCCATGGCCTGGCCGGGCTGCTAGTCAAATGTCACAAGAAATTTGTCAAAATGTGCAGATTGAAAGCGCAGCAGAGAGGGTGAAAAAGATACATGATATGGGGTTGGTTGAATTTATAATGCTTAGCAGACGACAGAGTCTATAGAGGTATATATAGAGATGACAATATATATATATATATATATATATATATATATATATATATATATATATATATATATATATATATATATATATATATATATATATATATATATGAGATAAGTAACAATTATGTGTGTCAACTATTGGTATAGCTTGGGCACTTGTCAGACGGGATTCCCAGGGCAGTCGATGGCTTTCATCTTGAGTCTCAATTGTGCCGCATTACCGAATTTGTCTGGCAGACAGTTGGCTGCCAGTCCATTCAGTTAGGCGTTCATTCATTCAGCCATTCATTGATTGAGACAAACGAGCCACAAAATGCAGTCTCATTGTTTTTGTTGACCAAAACAGTTTTGTCGCACAGCTGACCCAGGAACGGATCCGGCCTAGGCCCCAATATTACTGTAGTGCCACTTGGCTACTGTGGTGCCTCATTCTCAGCGATATTCCCATCAGCTCTTTCGGCTCTTTCGAGTGCGCTAGCGCTCAAATTACGAAAATTATAATCGCCAGCAGAGAAGAAAGAGACATGCTATAAAAATCAGAGACACAGCAGAGCAGCAGCAGCAGCACCAGCAGCAGCACCAGCAGCAGCAGCAACAGCAGAAACAGAAACTCACCACAGTCACACTCACACACGGGGTGGGTAGAGGGAGAGTGAGAAGTGAAAACCAGTCGGCAGGCAAATCGAAAGACAACAACTCTGCGCACGCATGTCACTTAACCCGGGCTTTGACGCTGCTGCTGCTGCTGCTGCTGCTGCAAGCGCTGCTCGCGGTGGTTGCCGACGTCGTCGTCGTCATCGTCATCGTCATCGTCGTCGTCGTCGTCTTTGTCTGCTAAGCTGGCTCGTTTAAACTCCGCCTTTTATTTTCTAATTGATTTAAAGTGTGTTAACTTCCGCTGTCGATAATTTCGGTCCAGCCAGCGTGAGAGCAGCGCCGCCTCGCTTGCTGGCTCGCTCGCACTCGCTCTCTCGGCGGCGCGGTCGGGTGACAGACGAGCCGTCTCGCTCTGGCGCACGCATCAATCGCTAGCTGAACTTTCGCACCAATAAGCACCAGCGACGGCGATGTTGACGAGTGCCAAAAAAAAAAAACCAAAAAAAAACTCAGCACGTAAGCAGCGCGCAAGTAAACAAAAACAAAAAAGAAAAAAGAAGAAGAAAAAAACGCTTGACTGCCTTTTTACAGCAAATTGTTAATTAATCTTTATGGCAACCGCGCGCTTCGCTTACTTGCCGTCGCTATCTCTTTTACTCACTGGTGTTTGGCGTTCATGTCTCGCTCTCTGTGTGTCGCTGTTTCGCTCTGCTTGTTGGCAGCGCGTGGGTGTGCAAAGGAATTCGTTGACTGTCTATGTGTGTGTGTGTGAAGCACAGTGGGTGGTTGTGGAGCTGCTTGCCGTTACAATTTTGACACCTCACGCGTTTGGCTTTAACGCTGGCGTTGACGTCGCTGCGCTGCTCTGCTCTGCTTGCTACGCCTGCAGGATGTTAAGTAAAAAGCATTTTAAAAGTTATTTTATGGCATTTAATGCAGTTTTGGATACAGAAAAACTGTGCGTTTAGATACTTTGACTTGAAGTTTGTACAAGCACACACACACACACACACCCACACACATACACATACATATACACGCCAGAAGAGCGATGGAGCGTGCTGGCTATCTCACTTTAGCTAACGCGTGAGGACTCAGCACTTTTCTTGCTCCCTCTCTCAATGCTGCCTGTGCGTTCGTGTGGGTGTGTGAAAATGGCGTACGTAACGGAAACGCTTTTATACAATTAGATGAGAGAGTACGTGGCAAAGATTATGCATCGCTGGCAGCCACTAGCTGCTTTCCTGCACGTCAAATAGTCAACTTAAAAAACGAATTCACGAACTTAACTCCGGGTCAATATAAAGTTTCATATATTAATGATACACTGAACAACATTTATAGCATATGTATAATATAATTAATAGCAATAATAATAGTAATAAAATTATAATGCTTAAAAATATGCATATACTGTTGATTTCTTGTAAAATAGTATTTTCTAAATTATTTTCAAACATTATCCTGATTGAAAGAAATTTAAAAAATATTTCATAAGAATTCAAAAATATTTTGCAATTTTTAAAAATATTTGTAAATGATTTTAATTCTTTGTCTAAGTATAATTTCAATTAGCATATAAAAACTGCTGACTAGCTTTTTTGAAAATTCATTAAAACCAAAAATAAAAAACAAACTTCAATGCATTTTCAATTTAATATAATATTAATTACTTATCAAAAGAAATCTAGGAAGGAAATGCATAGATGCATTTATGAAGTAATCAATTAATTTGAATAATTTTTTCTTAAATATAACATAAAGATTGAACCTGTAACAACGCTCTAGTTGGGGCTGCACGACTAGGAGATACCCTGAAGCATCCTTTCAAATATTTGCTCATTTAGTCATAATCCAAACTCTTTCACATACCTAAATTATGGCAACTGAACCTCAATATATAGAATTTTGCTAAATTTGGAACATGGTAAATGAAGAAATATAAAAAATTTTTATAAAATATGCATGAAACTTGCGCTTAGTTTCAGTAAAGACTCCAGCTTCACAGATGTACGAACTATAATTTAATAACTGCAGTTTGATAATATTTTAAACGATTGGAACGGGAATAGTTATCGATTGTATAAAACAAACGACGTAGCTCTAGCTTATAGGCTTTAAGATCGACGAGTTCATATAAAAAGACAGACGGACGGACGGACGGACAGATATAGCTCACCTCAGCTCGTCTTCATAATCAAAAAGTTCTATGCTCTATAAAGACTGTCAGCGCTTCTTCTGCCAATTACGTACATTATAACAAAACTATAATGCCCTGATTTCCCATTTACAAAAAACAATTCATATCTGGCAAAAAAAAAAAATGTCTTTTATTTGTAGGTAGCTTGACGTGACAACATAATTATTATATGGTTATGTTCCTTAAGTGCTTCATTTAACTGAAATTGAAATCAATTTTATGTTTTCGAAATCAATTTGATGTATTCCAGCTCAGGCTGAGCACATAGCTGAGCACTCAGCATTGTGTATAGGTAGCCAACTGGGTTAGCTGGCAATTTGTTGGCGTTTCGTGCGAACTGAGTGAATAATAAAAAATCGATAGCTAAAACATACACACACAACACACAACACACACACACACACACTCAGTGGCTATAAAAATTGCTTACAAAATCAACAAACAAGCGATGTCCATGCAATGGCCATGCAAAATGACCCATTACCATTAATTAGTTGCGTTTAAAGCGGCAACAACGACAACTAATGAAATGGCCGCAGCCTGATAAAGCGATAAACAAACAACAGCCGCAACAACAGCAGCAACAACAACGGCAACAACGGCAGTGACAATTTAAGTGCAATTAATATTTGTTTTATTTTTTTTATTTCAATT
This sequence comes from Drosophila anceps, assembly GCA_035045945.1. Taxonomy (NCBI): domain Eukaryota; kingdom Metazoa; phylum Arthropoda; class Insecta; order Diptera; family Drosophilidae; genus Drosophila; species Drosophila anceps. Next base: position 4,053,105 of record JAWNON010000053.1, read on the forward strand.
TTTTTTTTTTACATTTTTTCCATATTTATTTTTTTTATTTATTTTTATTTTTTTTTTTTTTTTTTGTCTGACTGCAACATGCAACAATGTGGGCGGCGGGCAGCGTGTGTTGCAGCCTTGGCAATTGTTTGGCGACATTTGTTGTTATTGTTGCTGGCAAATTGTTTGTTGATTTTTCGCCCAGTTGCAATGCAATCAGCGAGAGACTTTTGGCTTCTGGGATGGACAGGCATATCAGCACCGCCCACCCGCCCCCAGCCCGCAGACTCGACAAATAAACATTATGGCGCTATTATTAAATATAATTTGCTGTCACGCCATACCGCACACGTAATGTTGATTATATTTTAATTAATTTCTCGACTTTAATGCTTTAATAATTTCATTTTCGTTTGCCATTTGCCAATCTGAAAAGCCCAATTCGAGTTCCCATCAATTAAAATTCGATGGGAAAACTGCAATTCAGGACAAACGCTTATCACACGTTTCGCTCGATGGCAATCGCCTGGTGTTAAGTGGATTATGCACAGGGATTAGGCCAACTGCTTGGGGCTTCATGCCTTGCAGTGCCTTGCACTCGACTAAACACTGGACTGCATAATTGGAAACGGAAATATGTTGGTCAACAATTCACTTGGCCGCTGAAGTGGCCTAGAAAATAACCGAAAATCGAGAGGAACAAACAGCAGAAGCACACAAAATAAAAAAAAAAACACAAACGAAACCCAAAACCAAACAAACCGCTGACTCGAGGGTCTCAACATGGGCGCGCTATTACGTGTAACTGTAATTAAACGAGTCAGCGATACATGATTTTAACGCCTGTCGCGTAGCCACAGGAAAAAAAGGACGAACGGACAAACACACAACACAGAAACACCTGAACCTGCAAACACAACAACAACAACAACAACAGTAACAGCAACAACAACAACAACAACAACAACAACAACAAGAGCAACTGGGCAAAAAGGGCCGACGCGCTGTTTGGTAACAGGTTCACATTACCCTGGCGCGCTAAGCGGCTTTTAAGGACTCAGCCTTAGACTGGTACTCCGATGCGGACACGTTGTTCTGTTTATCTAGTTCGAGGACAATGACGCCACAGAAAGCGGCTTGGCGCACAGAACATGTGTATCGCTACGACTGCTGCTGCTGCTGCTGCTGCTTCGTCTATGTGTGTGTGTCCTGTTGTGTCATGTCCTGGCCAGTTTTGTTTTCATTGCGGCGAACATAAGTGACCAATTTTATGTGTCATTAAAATTGAACGCAGCCAGGACACCCGCTCGCTGCTGCTGCTGTGGCTGCTACACATAATTAAATTACACCTGTCCCTGGGCCCCGCTCGTCGAGTCCTTTGCACAGTAGCAACGGTTAAAAGTTCATTAACGCGCCTGCGCGCCAGCTACGTATGGAAAGCGCTTACCGGAAATGGTCTTCGGTCTGTGTTCTCTCTCGTCTCTGGTCTAGTTAAAAAGCGCTTCGGATCTGACCCTTTCTCACTCTCTGTCCGGCCAAGTGTGTGTGGTTGCATATCAGATAATAATTAGCCAAGGCAACAACAACAACAACAACGACGACGACGATGAACAACAGAAACCGTTTACAGTAGCCGCCTCGCATGGCCCAAAAGGCGCCCCAGAGCGTACGCTGTTTTTCCATTGATGAAATATATGAAAACTGTGTGAGAGAGTGGTAAAAGGATAGAGGGGGCGATGGGGGAGGGGCGTAAGAGTAGAAGAGAACGGTTGAACGGCTTAATGAGCGGCAGAAATGCGCTACACATGGCCCATTAAAGCGACCCGCATTCGTTCGACAAGTTCAAGGAGTTAAACAGCCAAGGGCAACAGCCATCAAAGCTGAGTCAAGTATAAGTTATGAATGCACCGACAGAAATCGTTTGGTACTTCTTTACTATTTCTTAATTCAATTTGCGTGATTTGTCTTTCAGATAATGAGACGATTGCCTAGTTCTTATAATTGACGTTCACTTCTTCTCTGTGTACTTTATAGTTACTGTTTCTTGGCAAATGGTCAGTATATTTCTCTCAGTGTAGACTCAGCCTAACTAATTTCTAGCCCATATTTAAATAGATCCAAGTTAATTTTATTATCTTTATTTTTATGCAATTATGATCTGATATATTTATCTTTTTAGTAATTTATTTTTATTTTCAGTGCATAAATTTGTATTTACTTGACTTCTTACTATATGATATAACTATGTGGACAGCCTATTTTAAACATTATCTAAATAAATTGCCATTTATTGAACGCTGAAGCCATTGCAAATGGGAATTAAGAATGCTTTTGTGTACATGTAGAACCCATAGAATATATATATATATATATACATTCTTGATCACGAGTATGAGCTCTGTCTGTACAACATCTAAAAATTGTATTAGGAAAGTCAAACTAGAACAGCAATAAATTATCCATAGTAAAGAACATATTATTATTTGCTAAGTATGTAGAAGATTAGCGTAAAATAAATAAAAATAATTTAAATAGCAGCTCTGCGCAGAGTTCAGGGTATCTCTGGCTTATTTAAGTTAAATTTGTTATACTGAAAATAAATTAAATAAAGAAAACATTTCTAAAACATCTAAAAATGTATCTTTAAGAAATCTCTAAGTTATATAGTATTTATAATTCTATATTTATATTTATATTTATATTAATTTATATTTATTTAAATTTTTGAATTTTATTTATATAATATATAATAATATAATATAATTTATTATATATTAATATAATCTATATAAATTATTGTTTATATAATTTTGCTTATATTATTATATATTTAGTTTAATATAAATTATTATATAAATTATAAATTATTATATATTTAAATTTATTTATATGATTATATATTTAGTTTGATAAACATTAAAAAAGAGTTTTCTTGTTTTTTTTTAAGAACTTTTTCACTTTTTTTAATATTTAATTAATTATGAATATATTTATTTTATATTTTTTTGCCCAGCATCCGCCTCTACCGAAAATACAGAAAAGTGTACGGGAAATACGTTACGCTTTAAAATTGATATGGCTTCATTCGATTCGATTTGATTTCGTTTTATGGTCGAACTGGATGTGGCTTTCAATTTAAAACCAATCTGGAGGCCCAGACCTAAACGCCGATCATTAAAGGATCATTAGTGCTCATAATCTGATTATAATGCGCTCAGTTTGAGTCTGTTTTAGTTCGTTGTTGTTGTTCGTCTCTGTTAATTTTTCTCGTTTTATTTTGCTTTTATTTAGTTTAGTTTTCGTTTTATTAACAACTTTTACCTGATTTTCGGGGCATTCGGATGCTGCAAACAAAAGCCAAAGATTTTTATGACTTGGACGCCAATTAATGAAGCACATCCCGTTGGCCACTCGGATCGCGTGTCAGCGACAAATCTTTAAGCTGTAGCTATACATATACATATAAATATATACATATATATATATCTGTATCTTTAAATATCTGTCTATCTGTGTATCTCGGCATCTGTGTGTGCGCTGGGAGAGCTTGAAGTCAGGGACTGACCCCTGCATGGGAATGTGTGGTTTGTCGGTGTTGAGTTAATGTGCCGGAAATAGAATTATGAATACGTTGGCGTGCGTAATTTATGCCGTTCAAAATGGCTCGGCTCGGCTAATTGGTGGCGGCGATTGCCGCATTGCCGCATTGCCGGATCGCTGGATCGCTGGATCGCCAAGGCTTTTAGATTTATCTATGGCCTAGCACTAAATAAACTGCGAGCCACCTCGCTGAATCCTGTTGCAGGCCCGTTTGCCCGTTTGCCCGTTTGCTGAGACGGGCGTTATAATTTACACTTGAGCTAAAATATTGATACTCGAAAAGCAATTTAGATAAGCCGATGCGACGGGCCCAGACGCACACTGGAAATTCCGCTTCACACCTACAGTCCACAGACGGCCGATAGGTGTGAAAGGTGTGCGTGTGTATGGCTGTGTGTGTCTCTGTGAGTGCCTGTGTGCCTGGCTAAGTGCGTGGCAGGACGCACTGAGCCTCTGACGCAGCCTGAGGCAGCTGTCACCGAGCCAAGTCTGCGCAAAAACCAAAAACAAAAAAAAAAAATAACAGAGGAAAATAAACAAAACATGGAAACAACAAAAACAACAAAGACAACAACAACAGTAACAGCCTAGTCTCGTTTTGGCCTTGTTAGAGGAACTCAAGTGCTACCAGCTGTCAACAAATGCTAAGCTGGCGTCGCTGCCACGCCCTCAACGCCCAGCACGCCCAGCACTCGTTCGCTGTGGCATTAATGAGTGCGATAACATCAAAAGGCTAGACATGATTTGTCAGACCCATGCGCGGGTCAAAGGGCAGCAGCGGCAGCAGCAGCAGCAGCCGTCAAGTGCAGCAGCTCTCCCACCCGAAAGGAAGTGCCCGAAATGTCGAATGTGTAGCGTATAATTAACGTTCATTTATTTTCAAATTAACATTCGATCAATGTGCAGCAACGCATTGCAATGAACTCGAGTCGCAATCGGGAGCAGCAAGCAGCAGGCAGCAGGAGAAGGAGGAGGCGACAGCGACGGCAACGGCGACGGAGGAGTAGACGATAATCGTTAACAAGCGATGGCTAGCTTCTAATTTGCAGCCGTCTATTTAACGCCGTTTTCACCTGATGTTCTCATGCAATTAGCCAACTAGCCACAGCTACAGCCGCAGTTGCAGCAGCACACTCAAATGGGACTGTACGCGTTGCTGACGTAGAGGCTAACAGGTCCTCAAGGTCTAGGCCATATATGTTCACATATCACTTTAGACATCAATTCTCCGTTCATTTCTCATACGTGCGATATTTGAAGTGAAATTATGTTTTATGTAGATAAAGTAAATTTGAAGCCCATTAAATGCTAAACGAAATAGTTTCGCATAACGAAACTTACTCACTTGCACCTGAAAGTAAGCAATATGGCACGGCAACAAATAAAGCAAATATAGCGATTGCATTTTGGAATGTTTACTTAATTTTAATCAGTCAATTAATTAGTCAATCGAATAGTCAATAAGCCAATTAATCAGAAAGTTATTAGGACCAATCAATGGGCTATTCAATGAGTCAATCAATCATTAAGATATACAGTCATTGGATCACTCAGTCAATCAGCTAATTCATCAGTCAGCCAGTCAATCTATTATTCAGTCAGTCAGTAAGTTCTTCTAATTCATCAGTCAGCCAGTCAATCTATTATTCAGTCAGTCAGTAAGTTCTTCAATCAGGTAGTCATACAGGCATTCACACAGTCAAACAGTGTATCAATCCATCAGAGACTCAATCAAGCACTCAGTCAGAAGTCAGTCAGTTACTCAGTCAGTTAATCATCAATCAAATATTCAGACAATCAGAAAGTTATTCAGTTAATGTATCTGTTAGCTAAGCAGTCAATCGATTAATACATTAGTTAGTCAGTCAGTCAATCAAGCCGTTAGTCAGTAGCTTCTTCAATCAATGTATTAATCAATCAGGCTATCAATAAGTGGATCAGTCAGTCAGGCTTGTACACAGTTAATCAGTGGATCAATCAAGATAAATCAGTAAAGCAGTCAGTCAGTAAGTTATTCGATCAATCAGGTAGTCAATTCTCATTGATTGAGGAAGTTAGTCGATCAGTAGAGTCAACAGGCAAACAATCAATTCATCTGTCAGTCATTCAATCAACCACTCACTAATTCAGTCAATCATCAATCAAATAGTCAATCAATCGTTTGGTTAATCATTAGACAGTAAAATAATCAATTCATATGTTAGTCCGTCAATCAATCAAAAAGTCTGTCAGTAAGGTAATCTTCTACTAATACTACTACTTTTTAGTCAATCAATCGTTAGTAAGTGGGTGTATGTGTATCGATCGATCAGACAGTCAATCAATGTTTTGGTTATTCAATCAGTAGATTGGGTAGCAAAAGAATCAATTCGTGTGTATGTGTGTATGGGTGTATGTGTATCGATTGATCAGACAGTCAATCAATGTTTTGGTTATTCAATCAGTAGATTGGGCAGCAAAAGAATCAATTCGTCAGTAAGTCAGTCACTTAGACAGTCAACCAGTTCATTAGTGGCTCAAGCAATCGTTAGTCAATCAATAACTTCGTCAATTAGTCGGCCAGTTTGTCAGTTAGAGAGTAAGACAGTCAGTAAGCTGTCCAAGCAGTGAATCAACCAATCAGTCAATCAATAAATCAGTTAGTTAGTCAATCAATTAAGCTCTATGTATGTATGACACCAACTATAATCTGACTTTCTAAGAGTTAAAAGTTGATCAAAAGTAAAACCTTAACTAAAATACATAATAATAGGTTAAAAAGATACTAAGCTTACACTTAATTTCGATTTATGAGAATAGTAATGTTTGCTCTCACAGATGCTGGCAAATTAGTCTCAATACACGCATCCAGCATGATACAGCTCTGCCTTAACAGTTTTTTTAGGGCCATCGCTTAGCTAATGGTTGGCTAGTAGATAGTGAATGGCCTGGCAGTTGAGTTAACTTTTAAGTGGCACTTTCCATCCAGTTGCCATTCTTAACGCCTCTGCCCTCCCACTTCGACCGACAATTGACTAATGACAAAGTTGTTGTGTGTCCTGTGAACATGAGCCGGAAAAAAAAGCACGAGTCGGGCACTACCCCGAAAAACTTGACCGTGCTTAAAAACAAAGTTGCGACATTTTCAGACTCATTTCTGCCCTGGGACAGTGTGAAGTGGGGTATGACAGTGCATAAGAGTGGTTATGTAACAGGCTAAAGCTGCTGTATCATAATTTGGTAAGGCTTGAGTGAGATGCTTAGAGCGGGTAAAGGACTTTAAATAATAGGCGAAAGTTAATAGGAGAAAGTTAAGCAAGCAACTGACTATGGTACTTATTATGGTAGGTACTTTGAGCTGCTACAGGGTATCTACTAGCCATACAGTTGCGTACTAAGATCTGCTACTGGTGCTGTTGGGCATTTCACGGACGGCAATAAAAAGTGGCGCTAAAGAAAGAAGGAATGAAAAAAATGCAAAATGTTTTTAATGTGAACACTTTTAACACTAATGGTGCCGGAATATTTAATTTGTTAGCTCAAGGGCGTAAGGAGGTGGGATGGGGGGAAGGGGGGTGCGTGGGGCTGGGCTAAATAGAACTGTTGAAAAGTAACGGGGCCGAAAGCACATTAAGAGGAACAGCAACAGCAACGGCAACAGGAGTGACGCGGCAGGTGGATGAAAGAACCAACCCTGGCGAAAGTACACCACAAAACATGTCAAATGTGAAAGCCCACCGCACAGGCCACTCCCCCGCTGCCAGCTCGAGTACCACACCACACCACACCGCCCAAACGCCTCCCGCCAGCCGGCCTCCACTCTGGTGCCACGCAGTTGGCTGTTTGGCTGTTGGCAGCCAGCTTTTGAGCCAGAGATGTTGGCGTAAATTTGTTAATTTGGCACCGCTGACAACCGGAGCCAAGCAGAAGAGAGGCGAGCAACAGCCAACCACCCAACCACCCAGCCACCCAGCCACCCAGCCATGCGCCAGCAACAGGCAACAGCGGTTGTAGTTGTGGGTGGCTCATAAGGTGGGTGAGCAGAGTACAGAGAGGTTCGGCAGGTTTGGGTTGTTTTTCAGCAAACATTTTATTTATTTTTGTTGTTGTTGCTGTTGTTGCTGTTGTTGTTGTGCGCGTTGGTGTTGCGAGTTAAAATTGTTTTAATGCTGGGGCAAATTTATGCAAATTGCGCTCTTTTTGCATATTTAAAAAGCGAATACACGAGCACTTTACCAAAGTAATTTGTTACATAATGGAGCCAGCTCCAGTTGCAGTTGCCACACACACACACACACACACACACGCACACACGCTCTGAGATGCTGCCAGGAGGAGAGACAACGCGGACAGGAAGCGAGCCGAGCGCCATGTTGGAAAAGTTTAATTTGGCATAAGTGCGCGCCATTTTGCAGCGTTTTCTGAACTTTTTAATGGAACCTACAAAAGCTGTCAACACAAAAAAAAAAAAAAACAAAAAAACGAACCGAAAAGAAAAACAAGCAGAGAAAGACCGTAACGGCCAGCACGGCAGAAGCAGCAGCAGCAGCAGCAGCAGGAGGTGGGCGTTGGCTGCGCTGCGGGCATGTCACAAAATTATGCAAATGCCGTTTGGCTGTTAAAATATGTTAATGCCGCACTCTCTGTGCTCTCCTCTGCACATTTGCACTGTGCTCGGTTGCCTTTGATGCTTTCAGCATTTTAACAAATGAGAGCAAGGACACTTAGCGTGGCACATGTGCATGTGCCCAAGCCCACACGGCTGCAGCTTGCACAACAAACGATCAAAAGCTGCACGAAAACACACACAATTTGTAGCTTGAGATGAACTCCGTTTGGAGTAGGCACACACACTTCCCATGCTTTGCATGAGTATCATAAAGTCTACGCAGCGCCATTCTCCCAGCTACTCATAGCTACAGCGCCTTCAGGAAAGTCTCGAAGCTGCGGAGAGACATACAGCACGAGTTAGAGGCGCATGCAGCATGGGCCGAGCTTATTCCATTGCGCGATGACAAAGAAGGAACAGCGTGATGAAAGGAAGCTGGGCACACATGCTGGGACTGGACATGTGTATAAATTGCTAGTATGGCGAGACTACTTTTTAGCTATCGCAGCATCCTTCTGCCTATGAATGCTGCCGGAGCTATCTAAAGAAATTTAGCCATGAGCTAGCTAGCTAAGCGAGTGTTCCTGGTGTGGAAGAGGTTAAGGACGATTCTAGGAGTACAGGAGGAAGCAGTTGCAGAAGCCACTCCAACAGAAACGATAACCTATTGCCCACTAAGTTTGAATCGAAGGAAGCTTGGAGTTTTGTAAGCAGCTTCGCGGCAACAATCAAGATGGAGCTACACAAAATTCGAACGGACGAGCATCGCAAGCTTGGGAGTAGCTACAAATCTACTTATAGTTAGGTAAAAGTAGGAGAATATAAATAGTAAAATATGAGCAATATGAGCTAGAAGATGTAATATGAATGGATATGATGTAGATGAGATGAGAGAGTTATATTAGATATTCTTCCGTTGATTTATCAGTTTCTGTCCTTTGCCAAGGTAGCACAGCCTCACCCTTGTATGCTTTGCTTGAAAGCCTTTTCGACCTGAAGCTTGTTTCTAGTTGCTGCAGTTCTCAATTCAAATTCTTAACCCAAAATATGTAGGTAAGAATGTTGCGGCTGATCTCTATTGACTGCACAACAGTCATTTACAGTCCAAAAGCAATTGAATCCTTTTTCGTAGAGCAGTCAGAAAAGAGACTGCAGTAGCTAAACTGCTACATTTTGAAGCTCTAGCTACAAAGCATTGCACTATGCAGACTTATTCGCTATGCCAGATCCCCAAAGAGGCATCAAATTCAACGCATTTAACATATATTTTTGAGTTTCATTGAGGAATTTTCTAATATACAAAAGAAAAAAAATATAAATATTGAAAATTTTACTTGATTTTATTAGCAACTAAGTGAAGGTAAGGTAATAGTTCACAGACATGAGTCAAACACTTTCATCTGGGCAAAAAGTGCGTAGTTAAATATTAATTTTAATCAAGCGCAACTAGCGCAAAAAGAAAAGATACAAAATAAAAAGGAAAAAACCGAAACTGCCGCTTTAACATAACAGACTAATACAACATAAATTACCAACAACTTTTTGCTGCCCAGCCAAAATTCAAAACTTTCGAAAACATCAGCGCAGAGCGAGGCGGCAGAGATTCGGGAAATTGATGGATAGATGAATGGTTGCTTCGCTAGCTTGATGGGGGCCAGGCGAGGGGGGGATGTTGTTGGATATGGACACAGCAATAAATCGCCACGCCCCAAAAAAAAAACGAAAACGAAAACAAAGACATCATGGAAAATAATAGAGTGAGCGAAAGAGAAAGATAGTTGGAGAGAGACAGGGGGGGGGGGGGGGGCTAGACAAGCCCAATGCCAGGCATTAAAAGCGACGGGCAACAAAACTTGTCAACCTCTAACGATAATTGAGTCATAAACTTTATCTAATGACAATTTATGCCATTGAAAACAAAACAGAGAAACGAGCTGAAAGCGCACTCGACACCGGAAAGATCGAGATAGACAGATGTATGTGTGCCGGACCTATAACAGATCCAGCTACAGATACAGCTACAGCTACAGATACATGCATAAATTTCATTCTTGCGGCTTTAAATCATAATTTTAAAGTGCATAACAATAAAAGTAATAAAAATGATCTCATTAGCAATGCTGCCATTACTTACAGCGAACCGAAACAGTTGCCGTTAGTAGCTGTTGCCTTTGCTGTTGCTGTTGCTGTTGTTGCTGTTGTTGTTGTTGTTGTTGTTGTTGTTGTTGGCATTGCCAAGTCCATGTCCAAGCCCCTAGGGCTGGCTACGTGTACTGCGACTCTGGCCGACATAATTTGTCTGCGTCAATTACAGAAACCGCAACGCATTTGAACTCAGCTTCACTCAACTCTGGCAGCTACAGCTGCCAAGCGTAAATAGAGAGAGACAGAGAGAGAGGGAGAGAGAGAGTCAGTGAGCGAGAGCGCTAGAAAACCCACACTAATTAACTTAAATTTCAATTAAAATGTCTTTTGTTATGTGATTTTTATGTGGCCCGGTCGCCCATTAGTTCATAGCCGTGGCGAACCGGAAACTTTTGTCACCCAAAAAATGCTAATGAATGCGCTCGTCCGCTCGTTTGCTCGCTCGTCTGATCGTTCGCTCGCCCGCTACACCTACCTGAAAATATATGTGTGGCTGGAGCTCGTTATATTCATTTCATTTGGCCTACTGCAGTGCGTCTCGTGTTTATTTGTTAATTTTTGGTTTCTGTTTTCTGTGTCTCTCTCTCTCTCTCTCTCTCTCTCGCTTTGGAAATTTCTTCATTAGCACATAAATTAAGTTTAATTACATTTTAGTTGGCTTTATTAAAAATCATGTGGCCCAACGACAAACCACAACAACTTACAATGCAAATAAATAATTCAAAAAAAAAAAATTGTAGCTGTCGCAATTGAGTGCAAAATGGCGTCAACAACGGAAATGCGCCATGAAAGCTGTCATTTTGAAGTTGCGGCCGCAGCGGGGCAGGGAAATGCTCCAACTACTATCTGCATACACAATTAATATAGGGTATCTGCATATAAATACATAGTTGGGCATGTATTTACGCTACGATTAATCTCTTTTTATATCGACAACAAACGGGTCAAATATTTGTTTTCGACTCCAGTCAAATGTTTCTATCAGTCAGTACAAGTATATCTATGAGCTGATTTTACAAAATAGAGATAAAGTGTTATAAGAAAGAGACTATGCTAAAAACAGTTTTTGATGTGTCATATATTTTTATAAACAAACATTTCATTCTAAACATACTTCAAAGCACGCAGTAAGCATTTTTTATTGACGCTGAGAAACACTGTTAAGTATGTCCAGTGCAATTTACAAAGCAAACAGAGAAAGAGAGAGGCAGATGAAACCTGAATGCATGAAAGAGTGTTTGCTATAGCACACTTCCAGTTTAAAAGTTCCGAAACTTCCACGAACTGAAGCTTAGTAAAAAGATAAGCAAATTGATTGGAGTTCCAGACTTAAGTGTCATTATGGGTTAGAGAATAAGGTGATTTGATCAGAGAGCTCATGGGTTAGTCCATTTGTGATACGAGGTGAACTAGTGTCCTTTCTTGCAACTACAACTGCAAACTTGTCAGAAGTCCATACATCTCCATGGATGTAGCTTTGAAACAAAACCTTTCTTATTGCAATTCTTATAGTATTCCTCTTATTTGGGCACCCTATAGTTCCATTCACTTCTCGTACCTTTTACTAAATGCAACAGACAAGTATTTTCAAGCAACTCATAAAGATGTATATTTTATTCATGAGAAGAATGAACTTTTGTCTGAAGAGCGGAAAAATGATTATTGCTGCAGAATGCAACAGTTCTTATTATGCACGTACGCAAAATGAAGAACAAAATTTTGAATGGAAATTCAATATTAATATCTGGTGTAAAACTATCCATGTGCAAATGCTAAAGCCAAACTTCAATGGCTTATTAAATAGATCTGTGTTGACAACTCAAAGTTGTAAGCCTTTAAAAAAAATCATCCTTTATGTAACAAACACTTGCTTAAAACAATTTGATGCTGCTTTATTCGTTACTGTTGCTACACAAAGCATATCGAGTTCAAGTTGGTTAAATTGATGGCATCAGAAATGTATTTAGCTGCAGCTAACTAAGCCAACGCATAAATAACTTGACCATAGCCTGCTAAGTAGCCATAAAATATGATCTAATGCCCATTGTCAGCGCTGTGGCTAGACCTGGCTAGCTGCGAGTCAGTTGTGGAGCTGTTAATGGAGCCTAATGATGTGGCCAATTTATAGACGCTCAGGCTCAAGTTCACTTGAAGTAAACATGAGAAAATGCAGCGAGGTGACAGCTGTTTAATTGGATATGAAACAGTCTCTACTCCATGCTCTGTGACATTCATTGCGCAATGGCTAATGCACCTGTAAACCCTTTTCCAATTATGCCCCCCCCCCCACCTCTACCTAGCCCTGGCCCTTGCCCATTCCAGCAATTCATTAAGCACATACCATTAGGCTGGGCAGGCTGGGCAGGCTGAGCAGGCTGAGCAGGCTGGGCCAATCAATTGTCAAACGCTCGATGCAAGAAAACAGAAATAAAACCAAAACATGGGAAAGAAAAACAATTATATTTATTTATTTTTATCGTTGCGTATTTATCTTAATTACTTTTCCTCCACGCTGAGTGGCTGTTGCTGGGCACGTCCTTACACAGAGCCAGCAGAGTGAGGCCCAGAAGCCCCCAGACCCCTACCCCTCCCTCTGCCGTGCGATACAATTCAATTTGGGCCGTCGGACAGCTGGAAAACGACAAACGACAAACGACAAGCGACAAGCGACAGCACACACTGAAACAAAGACGACAACAACAAAACAATTCAATCAACTCGAACGCTTGTTGTTGCTGTTGCTGTTGCTGTTGCGGCCGTGTTATCACCTATTGATATCCTTTTTAATGATACGCGCGCTGGCCAAACCTTTTTCAAGCGCTTCAACAATTAGAGAAGCCTGTCCAAGCCGATTGACTGACTGTTAGCCTCATCGTCGTGTCGCGTCGCCGCGTATCAATTTACCTTGGGGCGTTGGCGGTAATGGAGAAGGCAGTGCGGCGACAGGGGCAGGACAAATATGTCATCAAAATGTGACCGAGATGAAAAGAGAGAGGGAGAGCGCACTAGAGAGAGAGAGAGAGGGAAAACAACATGGTGTCGTTTTGATTCACCGCAAAACAAAATAGTTCATCAATCATGCACACTTGACCGGACCAAACCGAACCGGACCGGGCCGGGCCTCTGGCCCGAATGCTCACGGCACAGTGGATCACAAAATGTTGTCAGCCATAAAACAGAAGGAGTAAATGCTATAGAAGAGATGTACGCAAATATGAATAAATATAATTATATAGCAGACATGTTTCTACATGTTAATCAAAAGTCTCACAAAGCTGCAATTCGTTATCTTATTACTATTTGATAAATAAATATTAAGAACTTAAATGCCAGAAATAAAAAATATGATCGAAAATTAATCGATAACACCAAATGAAATCATCGATTTATCGGTTTTATATTTAAAATTTCAATTTATCAATTTATTTTTCTTTTATCTATCACTAGGTTTTGTCTTTTAGCTCCTGTTAAAGGCTCTATCATTGAACCGTTTCAGCTTGGAGGCCAAGCACATGTTATCGGAATTGTAATGTCTTTGTTCCATAGTGCTGAACTTGATTGCGTATATCGATACTGAAGTTTCTGTGTACCTTTTTTTACGTTAGCATTACTTTGGGCTACTTCTGGGCTGCTCTCGGCTGACCCCTCGCCCACACGCTCGGTGCCTGCTTAGAGCGACATTAGAGAGCAAATGTCGCATCCTTTAAGTGAATTGATGGCCGGCCGTGTGACAAACGATCATCAATCACATTGAGCTGGCTAAGTTTTGGGTTTGGTTTTCTGTCGAGTTTCGAGACGGTCGTCTAAGGCCTATAATAAAGTCACGCCCGCCTCGTATCGAATGCGGCGACTTTCGCACGCCCAACGACAGACGCATTCATAGCACCAGATAGCCAAGTGGCCAAGTGGCCAAGTGACCAAGTGAATGGCATACGATGAAGTCGGACCGCCACACTGTGAGAAGCGAGTGAGCTTTGCGTATTAAATGCAAATTGGCAAACGTTCAAAATGTAATCAATGCGGAGATGCGTACAATGTAACTGAGACCGATGGCCTGACTGATGGAGCACTGCGTGTGGAGTGTCAGTGTGGGGGTGCAGCGAGTATGTGGAGCGGCAAGACACTGGCAAGGCTTTTTGACCAAGTTAAGTGCCCATTAATGCGTAACACGGAGATTGGCTTCAAAAGCCATGTACCGAGTGCCTTTAATTGTTATTAAATTACCAGAGCCACGACCAAAGCGCGAAGCCCAACATCGAGAGCCAAGTGCGTTCACATCAGGCAAATGTGAATGTGAATGGAAATTGCAAAGAAAAAAAAGGTATATATAAACAAAGACATATATAAATCATATTACTAACCTGTCTACTTACGCTTTAATCTAATCTAATCAAAGAATATTTAGAAATCGCTTAAATGGCAGCTCGCAGCTGCAACAACATGAATCTTAAGGCAAAGCAGATTCATGATGAGGGAAGAGAGCAAAACTATATATATATATATATATATATATATATATATATATATATATATATATATATATATATACGAGTATGTATGTAGATTATAATATAATATAAAGGATCGTAATTGCCTTAATCAACATTCATTCATTAAGGGCATGCGATCGACGCTAACTGACGCTGACTCTGATGCCGGCGCTCGCTGTGGCACGTAGACCACACCGGGTGGCATGAGAGCCTTTTAATATATTTCAATATAAATATTGTTTAGCGCTCTATTGTTGTTTGGCTTTCGCTTTAAAATGCGATGATTTTGCATATTAGCCGAGCTGAGTTTGACTAGCGAGTGGCAGCCGTGAAGTTCATTCAACTGTTCAACGGCCCAAAATGTTTGGCCCCGGGCGATGCGTCGAACGGACGGGCGGACGGGCGGACGGACGGAGGGACGATCGGACGGACTGAGCTGTTGCTGCAGCACAGTAGCCAAAGTGGAACAGCGTCGGATGGAAAATCGAAATCCAAATTATTGACACTTGAAGTGAGACGAACGAAAGGCAATACAAAAGCCAGAGGGCAGGGCAGTAGCAGAGCCAAAGCATCTAGAGATGGAGAAAGAGAGAGATGAGGAGAGAGCCTGAACAGCTCAGCTGCTTGTCTTCAACTCTTTTTTTTTTTTTTGTGGCCAAGCTACCGAAAATTGTTCATTAATGAAACTTAATTGATTTCATTCATTAATCATTAAGCAGCGCCCATAGACGAGAGCAGCAGCGGCCCGCGAGAGGCGTCGCATCGTGTGCGTGTTAGACACTTCCGCTCTCAGCTCGCAAAAGGGTTACGAGATGACGCAGCTTACGCGACGATGCATACATACACACATACACGTATGTATATGGATTATCATATTTTGATACTATGTACACTGAGAGAAAGAAGTCTAAAGCAACTATTGTCAGCTATTGAATACGTAAGCGCTATTTACAAGATTCATTTCTAGGCGACTTATGCAAATAAATATATTATAAATCCTTATTGAAGTAATACATTGCTCATTATTTTAAGAGGCATAAAGCAGAGTTTAATAGAAAAAAATTATAGCAATGGTATAGAAAATTAATTCAACATTAACGGAGAACATGGAGCGCAGTATATACCTTTATAAATATATACATATATTTTTTTTAATATAAGTTATTTACTGTTGGCTTATTTCATTTATTTTAACTTTAATGCTTTCTCAGTGTAGTCTCAATAAGATATTTAACAATAACTTTCACTCACACGCACACCAAGGCATTGCTGCTAGGATGCTCAAGTTACAAGCATACCAATCGTAAACTAAACTTTGCTATATATCATCTTCCTAAACAAAACACATTATTTATGCCATAAAATCAAAAGTTTTCAAGACGAAACAGACAGCACCAAAGATGAAATACGCTTACAAATACGCTTAGGCACTCGAAATGTAACCCTTTCAAGAGCTCATAGCTTCGATTTGGAAACTGATTTTTACTTACTTCAAAGTAAAAAATCAATGATTTAGAATCAATGCGCTTTGACTCGATGTGAACACCTTTTGCTGTGACTATAGCCTTCAGACGGTCAAGAACTAGAAATTTATTTTGAATTATCTAATCAAATAATTCAATATATATATAACTTTAATGAAAATAAAAAAAAAAAAAAAAAAAAAAACAAAATTAAATTTTTCTCTTATTTTACAATTATTAAAGACAACATTTAATTTGATTTTTCAAATATTTAACCATCCATAAAATATATATTTATTTTTTTTTTTTAAACAGAGAGCTAATCCATTACCAATTATATTTACTAACTTAATGAAAGTATTGGAAACAAATCGGCTCGAGTAGTTGGCATGCCCATGCAACTCGAAAGGGAAGCTCAATAATTTTGATTTAAAATGTGCGCAGGCGCTGCTCAAAGCGAACCGCAGCCAGAAGAAGAAGAAGAAACGACTCCACATGGCATATGGGCAATGTGACAAATTTATGAGACGGCGATCCCCAGAAATCACTTGGCCTGTGTTGTGACAATGAACGCATTTTGGGCCACAAACGGGTCTATTGAAAAGCCCGCACGAATGCAAAGCGAGAGAGAGAGAGAGAGAGAGAGAGAGAGAGAGAGGAGCATCATATGGAGTTGCATGAAGAAGACGCATTGGATTCAGTTTTTGGGGCTGTGACTCCAGCAGCGAGTGCGGCTTCGGGGCCCTTTGTTGAAGTGTGTTTTGTGTTTTGGGTGTTAAATTTATGTTTGGCTTTTAGCTAAATTCAAATTCTATCGCTCAATTATGTTGAGATAAAAGGAAATTGCTGCGACATTAACACTTTCTTAATCTGATGTTCTGAATTTATATGCGGCCGAGGAATTTAAGGCGGCGTCTCCAACAATCCATCCCAGCCAGAGGCCAGAGGCCGAGCCGCATTAATGCCACGCGCATCTGGCCAAAGCCAACAGATCTTAAAGGGTTCCACACCACAACAGAACAGAACAGAACAGAACAGCACCGATCCGAACAGAACAGAACAGAACAGAACAGAACATAACCGAGCCGAACCGAACTGAGTCGAATTTGGAGCGAAGACCTCAAACGAAAACGAGCCCAAAACCGTGCGCTGTTTATTTTAAAATTTATTACCAAAATTATCGACTAAACGATGCAAGCAAAAACAATCGATAAAAGTGAATTCTTTTAGTTGAGGCTCTCGGGGCTCGGGCTCTCTGTGAGGATGCGCTGCATTGGCCCGGTGGATGGGGCTGGCCCGTTGCCAGTTTAAAAGCCATTGCATTAAACGTCAAGAAAAACCTTTTAATTTGCTTGTAACAAAAATTTGTTATCTCCTAAACTGTGCCATAAAAAACGAGAACGCAAACGAGATGTGGACCCAGCGCCGAGCCGAAGCCAAACTCTGGCCCGAACCCAGATCCATTTTAATATATCACAGGCAATGGGCAATGCAGGCACTGTATATTGGGAATGGGAAATTGGAATCAGAATGAGTGTGAGTGTGAGTGTGAGTGTGTGAGTGAGTACCAGGGCGAAGCAGTCGACATTCAGTCTGGCCACGTCTCAGGTCTCTCGATTCTCGATTCTCGTCGAGGCTGGCTCTTAAAAGGTGTTGATGTTTAAGTTTAACATTGTTTCTCGTTATCGTTATAGTTTAGTGGCAGCAACAACAAAAGCAGCCCAAAACCCAAACGCACACACACACACACACCACAAACAAACAAACACTCCGAAAATACAGAAAAAAAAAACTGTAAGAAGAAGAAGAAGAATCTTAACTTTGAGCCCGGCTAATTGATGCAACTTTTATGGCGGGCCCAAAGAGCCGAGAGAAATTGTAGCTGGAGTTAGTATTTTTAGCTCACGTTTACAACTCGACGATAAGCATCGCAGCACTTGAGATAACATCCCCAGCAACAACAACAACAACAACAACAACAACAAGAGCAAGTCCAGTCAATACTCTACTTGAGCGCAGCTTGTTGGCATCTTGTGGAATATCTGGAGCACTCGCGTACAACTTTTACATTATGCACTTTGAATACATCTTGTGCGATAAGCTCTTGTGCTCTTGTGCTCTTGTTCCTGTTAGTCCAATCGGCCCCTCTGCACGTTTGTTGTTGCTGTGCTGGTGCTGGTTGTTGTCTCCGCTAAAATATATTCATCACATCCCCAGCTGATAGTCGCTGTGAGAGACGAGCAGCGTACAACGAGCTGCTTTAATGAATGACCAGTTCCAGTTCCCGACGCCGGCCCCAGTCATCGCTGCGCACAGCGTTTCTGCCTCTTCGGCTGAAGGTAGGTGTGCTAATTGATGTGCCATCTCATGGCCAGGGCTTGACGCACGTTGCACGTCCAGCCCCGGATACCGGAGCCCGCACACCCCGCCAACCCTGCACTTTTCGATGTTGGCGCGTGGGCTTATCGCGCCCAAAGTTGGGGCGTCATAAAGTTGCACGTTGTCAACGCGCCAGCCTCCAGCCTCCAGCCGCAGAGCTCCACACAGGCCGAACAGGCAGACTGACAGACATACAAAGAATTTCTGGGCTGGCTAATGCATCAATCTGTGCGGCGAACTATTTGATTTATAGGCTGTAAAGCGCCTGGAATCAAACACGGAATGCGGACATTCAAAAGCAGGAAACAGATCACTGAGAGGCTTCGCAACAAAATTATCTCATGCACATTCATATTTGCATAAATATATATTGTTATATATACAGACAGATATTTCATTTCTTAAAATTTACAAATTGAATTCAATATATCTTGAGATTGTCTATTAAATTAAGTATTTCGAATTCCATAAAGTTAAGTAAGCATTAATCGATTCTAGTGACGAGAATGAGGCTTAATACGATGCATATACTTCTTATACTTCATAAACTTTATATACTTTATGTAGTGCATATACTTCATATACTCTACATACTTCATATACTTTATATACTTTATATACTTCATATACTTAATATACTTCATATACTTTATGTACTGCATATACTTTATATATTTCATATACTTCAAATACTACATATACTTCAGTTGAGTTATATACTTTATATACTTCATATACTCTACATACTTCTTATACTTTATGTACTGCATATTCTTTATATATTTCATATACTTCCAATACGTCATATACTCTATATACTTCATATACCAAATATACTTCATATACTGTGTATACTTCATATACTTTGCATACTTCATATACTTTGCATACTTCATTTACTTAATATACTTCATATACTTTATATACCACAAATACTTTATGAACTTCCAGTACTTCAAATATTTCATATACTTTATACATATATTTCAGCATAGCTCAGATACTTCGTATACTTTATATTCATCGTTTTCAGTTCTATCCCTAGACCTTCGTTATTATACTATGATTGACATTACTTTCTATTCTTATCTTAATATATTAAAATATTAAACTTTTAAATTACTTTCTACGATATGATACGATATTGGCAATGCTGAAGCAAAGTCAAATTTCAAGCATTGTAAACCTGTTTAGGATGTTCCTATGTAGTTAAGCTATATAAAATCAGTAAAAATCTTTTTCACTAATTTGCGAATTAAGAAAATCCAAAAGTTCCAAATATATGATCTGTATAGTTTATGTATAATATTTATTAATCTAGTCTTTTTTTTTTATTTATACTCGTATTTTAGCAGAGGTTTCATGAATAAATTGTGCGGAATGCCATTCATATCCTACACAAAGTTTATTTACGTTTATATTTGCGTCTCGCTGTCCAGTGGGCCAAGTATTTGGCTATATATTAGACTCGATTCGGTTGCCAAACAACAAAGGCCACTTAAAATCAATGGAAATACGAATTAATATTGTAGGCACACTTTTAAACTTGGCCAGAGAGATAGAGAGAGAGAGAGAGAGAGAGAGAGAGGGAGAGGGAGAGAGGGAGAGAGGAAGGTGGATGCGCGGAGAGTGGGGTCGAAAATGAAAAACTAGATAAATGTTGTACAAATTGTTAACTGCTTTTTTATGTTAATCGCTGACTATGTTTAAACAACAAGCAGATAGAAAATAAAATAAGCAAAGAAGAAGAACGAGCGAGCAGAGAAGAAGAAGAAGAAGAAGAAGAAAAATGACAAAATCAAAGCGCACGACAAACGCTGTTCAAAACGTTCGAAATTTGTTGAGGCCCAAATGTGGCCGATTGGCTCTAGAGCGCGGGGCAACAGGTGAATTTTGAATACGAGTTTAATTTATGAAAATATCAAACCATGTATCCGATCCGACTTTGGCACAGCTTCGATTCTATTTCCCATTTTTGGAACGCGAAACAAAAAGCTTGATTTTGCACTCTGATCGAGCGCGTCCGTCAGCCCCGGCCGCTCCAGCCGCACCGCCCCAGCTCTCGCGGCTGCTGGCTGCTGGCTGCTGGCTGTGGATCTGTATCTGTGTCGTGGTCTGGCAAATGGCTTGCTAAGTGGTTTTAACACTTTTATAGCGTTAAGTTTTTAATTTTATTCGCTAATAAATAATTTAAGTCAATTTTCAACATATAAAAGATTGTGCGTTCATTAAATGTGGTGCCCTCCACGTTTTGTTTTCGAGTCTCGGATTCAGATTCAGATTCGGATTCGGATTCGATTTCGATTTCGATTTAATTCGATTTTATTTCTTCAACACACACACACACACACAAACACACATACATTTATTTATATGAATACGTTTCATTCACTAAAATATAATAAAAAAAAAAAGCCACTCACGAATACAGCTAGAGTGTTAATGTCTGTCGATGTTAATGCCTCGCGCTCGGGTTCAAGCTTGTGGAGCTTCAACAAATTTGACGACAGCCTTTGTCAGTGGACGCATTTGTTGTTTTGTTTAAACTGACATTTAAGTAATTATCTAATTAAGTTAACATTTCGCTTAAAGATAAGTGCTAAATTATTTATTTTCCAATTTCGATTATGCCATGAATTCTCGCGCATAAATTATTCCTTTTATCGCTTCATCCAAAACGGGCCAAATCAAAACACGTTACAGCTATGGGTACTGAGCCAATTTTGGCTAAGCACTCGATGACATCCACATATACTTAACATTTTTTATATCTTATCTATATTATAGATATATGTATATGTATGTTATGTTATAGATATATAAAACATGTATATATATATATATGTTATGATATATGTTTATTGAAGTTAGCACTCGCTGCAGTGCTGCTAATGATGCAGGTATTTGCAGTTATCGATTAGAAAATGGGATAACAATGGCAGGCCGTACCCATGATATTAAAAATCAAGAATCTGCTGCAAATTAACTAGATGGGCAGCCCACAACGCTCAGGCTGTGGAGATTTCTCATCACTTCAAGTTATCCGAACAGCATAAGAAACATTGGTAAAATACTTTAAAATTTTAAATCAAAAGAGCTCATTAATTAAATATATATGTATAGATTTATATTTATAGATACATATGTATAGATATATGTATACTCCCGTTGACAACTCAAACACAATAAGATATGGCGGATATACTATCTACGCCCATTGGGTGCGTGTGTGTCCACGTCTACTGAGGACATGGCAAATCAAGAAAAGCTCTTTCTTCCACAGTTTAACAGCTAGGAACTCAAAGCTTAATGACTAAATTACTTTTGACCTCCTCCATTGACTTAACTCAAATGCTCTGTCAGCCACTCGAAGGCGTGAATGAGTATTATGCGGTTGTTAACACCCGATTGCCACAGTCTCACTTGCTCATTCTATAATTGGGGTTCATATTGACTGTTTCCAGAGTACTTAATATGTGACTTATAGAAGCGCTATTAAGACTAGGCATCAGTTAGACTCCGTACTCCACATATGCTAAGAGTCCAGCAACACATATTTAGCTGCCTTGAAGGTCAGACACTTTTGAAGCTCACTCTTTCCCGCTCTTTACTCATTCACTTTTTTGCTATCTGCAGCGAAAAAAGCGGAGAGTAAAAAAAGAAGGAAAGCAAACTGAAGCATTTTAAAAAAAAATTTATTATATCAATTTTATGATACATTTTTTATCAAGCGCATGTAATCAAATCTGTATAAGGATTCAAGTGTATGCAACAATTGCCGCATTTCGTTGGTAATTTGAGATGCTTACAAAGTTTCAGTTTGGGCTTGGCGGGGCCCCCCGCGTCGCAGCAGCTCTCATTGAAATGTACATCAAAATAATAATCAAAAGTAATTTGCAACAGCAGGAACAACGACAACAACAACAACAACAACAACAATGACAGGCGGCACTTGAACCAAAATAGGCATTAGAGTCACATCCTCATCGTGCACCACCTCAGCCCCATTCACACACACACACACATACATATATCCTTGATTGACGGCGGGCGGGTTGCTCTCTGGTCACATAGCGTATGCTACACGACGACGACGACGGGGTGCTCCTGCTCCTTTTGGCTCGTCCTGCCGCTGCTGCTGTCTGCATTTCCACTTGGTTTACCGCGCACATCAACACCCTCGGCTAATTGATGACAAATTATTATGAGCCAGCAGCCTCTCGCACCCAAAGCCAATTTTGATGAATGGAAACGGGAATGGGAATGAAAATGGAAATGGAAATGGAAATGAAAATGGAAATAGAAATAGCAATAGCAATAGCAATAGAAATGGAAATGGTAATAGAAATGGATGTATTGTGGATGCGACTGTGTTGTGGCTGTGTAACACTCGGTGGCATGTGGATTGGCCAACTGACGTCGCAAGCGGCTGACAACTGTCAAATTAGCAAACGAGCAAGCGAACGGCCAAACACAAAAGGAATTAAGGCCAAAAATTACATTTACACATACAGCGAACGTACTTACCGACAGGACAAAACAGCAGCACGAGCCAAGGACGGCCACAGCCGATGCTTGTATTCAAATTGTGAACATGTCGAGGTCGCACTACACGAGGGCTGCCACCACAGTTGTATGGACTTGCTGCGGAAGGGACTAAAAAAGGCTTTTGATTTCGTATCACCTAAGATATGTAGAAGCTAATAAATCTATCTCAAGATATTAGACTAAAAAATTCAATTTAAATCAAATTTTTAAATATTTCAGATTTATATTTTTATAAAAATTAAAGCTTGGTTTGATTTTTCGAGAGTCTAACTTTTATATTTATTAAGATTATTGTAGGAAAAAAATAATCTAAATTCAATTTAGTCAGAGCTAAAGATAAGTTTTAATATTAAATCAAGTGTCGATTGAAAAGTTAGCTGAACTGTAGTGGCCACCCTCGTTATTCATCCCCCGTGCAGCACGGACATAGCGTGTCAAAGAGACTGCGTGCCACGGCGAGTCGCTTTCGTTCGCCTTCATTGCCAACGCATCGCCTGCTGTTGCCTTTTTGGCCGTGGCACAATTGAAAATTGGCTCAGCTCGACAGCGCGGCTGAGTGAGAGAGTGAGTGAGAGAGGGAGAGACGGAGAGAGGGAGAGTGTTGTAGTTGTAGTTGTAGTTGGTGTCGGAATTGGAATCGGAGTCGGAGGCGACTTCAAGTTCGGGTAATTGGATCCCGTGAGCAACTGTTTGCTTTCTGGGCATTGCATTGCCTTTTGTTCTGGCCATTAGCGTGTGCAATGTGCGCTCGCTGGATTTTGGACGCAAGTTGATGATTGTGCCGCTGGCACCTCGCACAGCTTGCGGTCCATTTGCAACATTGGCAGCCGGGCAGCCAGCAACCAGGAGGGGGTACACCACTTGAATTGGTACGTCATGTAGCCGTAGGCGCAGTTTAGTCACACATCAGTTGCCAGTTGACAGTTGGCAGTTGTCGCAGTTGCCATCATAGTTACAACTCTGCTACGAAAGCTGGCCACGTGCCGCATAAACAAAGGCTTGACTTTTGGGCTTGACAAGGAGAAGACCCCACACACACACACACAAACAGTAAAGAATGCCAGACACTTGGCTAACGGAACTTGGCCCTGGCGCCCCCGATAAAGAGAAAAAAAAAACCAAATACGTATCGGCTTACTGCCCTGTGAGAACCTTTTGACATTGGCGTGTGCCTGGGCAACGACTCCACATGCCGTTCGTTGCGTTGCGTTTGGGCTCTGATTGCGCTGCACACAGTTAGAATTGATTGAAAATTGGTTAACCGCAAAGCCAATTGCGAAGCGAATTGCAAATCGAAGATGATGCCGTAACCGAATAATAGCGCCCAGCATCTTAATCTAAAGCCGCCTCAGCATCATGTAACTCCATCAGCAGCAGCAGCAGCAGCAGCAGCAGCAGCAGCAGCAGCAGCAGCAGCTCTCGATTTGCATGGAACGCACTCAAATTGGGCCGCAGGTTCAAAACCAGTAGCCGCCTATGCCGCACAGTTGTTGCAGCTGTTGCAGCCGTAAGCCGTAAGCCGCAGCCGCAGCCGCAGTCTGAGTAATTTGCAGCGTTTAACTGGCGGCGGGGGCCAACGGCAAATCGATTTCTGTAGCTTCTGGCGCCACAAACCGATTTGCAAGAACCAAAACGGGAAGGGTCGAGGGGGCAGCGCACGACTCGACAGAAATGCTACAATTGTCGACTCAATATTGATTTAGACTTAACCTTGCCACAAAGCCTTGCCGCCCCCTTTCTGACCTTCAGCTACATAAATTTCGCACAGCTTCCGTTCGCATCCTTCGGACTGGCTTCCGGCGCGCGCGCGCTCGTTCGCTCGCTCACTTGCTGACATCTAATTTGATAAACACGCACAAATTTATTGATAACGGAAGCGGGAGAGTCCAATGCGAAAGCAAGACTTGGACTTGCGTCCAATGTGCGCAACAAATTGCCTGTGTAATCAAAAAGCTTCCTCCTGCCCCTGCCCCTGCTCCTGCTCAGCCCCAGCACTACTTAGTATGCAGAAGTTAGTCGGCTTGTGTCCTGTGACAAATTAGCCCAACAAAGCGACAGCAGTGCGCCATAAAAAAAGAAAAACGAACCGGGCCGAGCCGAGCCGAGCCGAGCATAACAAAAGTTGTCAATTAGCCAGGAAGCGCGAGGACGACGCCCAACGCATTGCAGCAGCTTCCGGTGTGAAAGCATTTTGTCAGCTTGGACGCACAAAAGGAGTCCCCACAAAGCGTAGCTGGCCTCAAGATGCTCTCTGACAGAGATCCATAAAAAGAAGACGCCTTTGTGTCGACGAATCTCACAATTTCAATAACAATTGCAGCATTTGCAGCGCCGTAAAACGTAAACCAACGATCTATCAATATGCTAATGTTGCTATTGCTATCCAATGAACTGTGATTAGGCAATCAAATTATGCATAGACTTTTTCGCCTTTGCCATATACCAAATCATTCAAGTCTATTCATATGACCTTTAGAATATCTACATGTGAAAATAGAGGCAAATCTCTTTTCCCAAAGAAGCTTTAACTGTGATATATGTGTATATAGTGCATTGTGTTTTAGCTGACATAGTATATCTATTCTTGATCAGGACAACGAGCTGAGTCGATCTAGCCTTGTCCGTCTGTGTGCCCATCCATCCGCATGTATGCAGCGATGAGCAAAAGCCAGAGCCTGGAAATTTTCAATAAATATTTCTTTAGACCCTATGCTGTATGAGCTCATCTAGTCCAGCTTGAAAAAAAGCTATTAAAAAATTAGTTTTTTCCATAGTAAATCTCAAAAGCGCAGCTCAAACGCAGTAAGCGCAGTGCGTGCTCAGGCGGGCATTAGAATGGCAGCTCTCAGCATGATTCAGGGTACCTTCTAGTCGAATACTCATGACTAGAGCACTCTCATTTGTTTGAAACTAGAAAATCCCATCAATGCACACCCCAGCAAATTGCTAAAGATAATATGCAAACCGTCCTGCTGCCACTCCACCTAACATCTCCATGCACAAGAAAGTATTGAACTAGTAGTTGACGACGAGAGCGTTTAAAAGCTTTCAATCCAATCACACACACACACACACACGGCTAAGAGGCATTCGAGTGTATTATCATTATTAGCGACATTTGTATTTGAGTGAATTATGAACTGGTAAGAGTGGACATGTTAACACACTCTCCACTCTCATCATGCGCTCCATTTAAGTCACAAATTAACAGCGTAATAACAGCTTGAAGAGGCGATCGATCGTGTTTTACTCGTGCTACCAGAGAGAAGAAGAAGATGAAGAAGAAGAAAAATTGCGTACTCAATTTGGACACACTTCATGTCGTCAGCAGTAGATTAAGAGTTACTTTATGCGTAATGCCTGTAAATGTCATGGAAATTTATATACTGAAGCAGTTACAGTCTATAAATAATATATGAGCAAATGAAATTGAAAGGATGTGAATCTGCGTGACTTAAGTTTAATAGGGTTCAAGTCATACAGAGAAAACTACTCTAAACGGCTCTACAATCTACTCTACTTAACTGCTTTCTGTCTTAGGGCTCGATGGCCCATATATACATATATAATCTTTGGCGTAACCGGAACAATCCTTCTTTCTTGTTATATAATAATTATTAAATTGACTTCGATTGCCAGGTTCATGCACACATATCTGACATATGCAGCTGTGTTCATAAAAATAGTAGTTCAGTTGCACTACTATTTTTATGAACACAGTCACATATCTGATATCTGCATGAATATGGCAATTGAAGTCAATTCAATAATTATTATATGTTGGCCAGCAAAACTTTGTGAGAAACATAATGATTTGAAAACAATTTGAAACGAGTAATAATTAATTTATTATTTATCGTTTTGAAAATATTATGTTTTGCAGTCAAACATTTCAGTTGCACTACTATTTTTATGAACACAACTATATATACGCATATAGATGTATATAAATCGAATCAGTCTTAATTAGTGGCACTGACTGTGATTATTGCAGCATCCTTTACGCACATTTCCTCAGCTCGCTCGATTCGGATGCCAATGGCTAACGAATTGTAATGGCTGTATGGGAAAAGTTTCGCACGGTCGTGCAGCACTCATAAATTTATGAGTGGCACTCGTAAAAATGCAAATCGCTGGCAATGAGAAAACCGCAACAAATAATCAATTTGTTACAGAGGCGCTTCGAGTCAGCCGACTAACAGGACGACAAGCAGGCGCCCAAGGATGCGAAGACCCAGTTCGTATGCTCTACGCACAAAATCGAACCCTCTCACACTGGGAACAAGGAGTTGGACGACGCGTCGCGTTGCGTTGGCCACTTCACGCAACAGCCGCCAGTTGTGCCGCGGATCGCATATGGAGTGGATCGACTCTAGGCTAGGAGGATGGGCTCAGCTCGACTCGCCTCAGGGTTGCGCTCGCTGAGAGGCAACGCAAATTGAATTCGCTTAGCCGCAACCCCGTAAATTAAGAGCAACAAGCGCTATTGCCTTTGTCATACAAAAAGTAGCGAAAATGGCAAGCGGCAACTAAATAAGCAAAACAAACAGCAGGGTAGCTGCACCGCACCGCACCGCACCGCACCAAATCCAAATCCGAATTCATATCAAAGTAAGTCTATCCAACACTCCTCTTCTCCGCCGACTCACTCACGCTTGAGGGTTGCAAGTCAATTAGAAACGTTTCTGGGCAACTCGGGCACTCGAACAGCGCAACGCCGTCTTTGGCTGTGAGAGCTGGCAGCTCGGAGTTCCGCGTCACCAGTTAAGAGCTGCGGGAACTTCAGTTCCGTTCAAGATTGGCAAATGTTAACAATTTGCAAGTGGCACACACAGTTTAGGGCACGTTGCGTGCTCGCTCGCTGGCTGCCTTCCCAGGGCCAGCCAGCAAAATGCAACAGTTTTTCAAGCATGCCCCACCGTCGAGTGGCTCAGGCCGAGACTCGTGTGTCAGCTCGCATTACGCTCAGGACTTGAAGGACCTCGACTTGACTCAAAGCGAAACACTCGGCCAGCCACTCGGCCAGCCACTCGACGGCACAGTTGGAAAAACAAAGGTTCTCGCAGTTCGATTGCTCTTTTTCGATTTCTCTCTCTCTCTCTCTCTCATTACTCTTTTTTTTCTTTTTTCTTCTTTTATTTGTTACAACACACAATAGACGTCTTAAGACTAGGCACAAAAAAAAATTTTAAAGATAAGAAAAAAAAAATTGGTTTTAAAAAAAAATTTCCCTGCTTATGTACAAAACATTTACAAAAATTTACAAAAATTCTTTAAGCTACGTTTTAAATAGTTAGATCGAAAAAAAATACTACGACTACATATATATATTATATATAAATTGATTTCATATTTGTTTCAATGCGAGACATTTACGCGAGACGTGCTCAGTCCCGTTGTAATCGCCGTCTGAGATCCAGCCTTGATGCTGCGGCCGTTGCGTCGCGGTGCTCACACCTCGAGCGCCAGCTCTTCGTCGTCTTCATCCTCATCGACGTCGAGCGCCGGCAGCGCTGTCAATTCGTTGCGCTCCGTGTCCAGCGGTGGCGTCTTGCCAGCTGCCGCCACTGGCATCTCCTCGGCTGTGCCATGATCTCGACGCGGTGGCGGGCTGCCTGGGTTCAGGGGCGGACTCGGCGTTAGCAAACGCTGTCGACTGCTGCTGCTGCGCTCGTACTCGGCCTCGCTGTTGGCGCTCTGGCTGGTGGCCGGCGAGCGCTCGCGCGGCGCCAGCGGCGGCGCATAATAGCCGCTCAGCATGGGCGCGGCACCCGGCGGCGGCGGCATGCCCGGCAGCCCCATGCCCGGTGGCATGCGGCTGGGATACATGTAGGTGGCGGGCAGCGCTGGCTTCTGCAGCGCAGCGGCAGCCGCCGCTTGCCGATAGTATATATCGATGGCCGAGGGCGGTGCACCGTGTGGCGTTTGGGCCGCGGCGGCAGCCGCATACGGCCAGGCGCTCAAATAGGGCGTGGCGCTGCCATAGAGGCGCTGAAAGGCCGCATAGTTGCCAGCCTCGGCGAGCAGCTCCAGGCCCACAGCGGTTTGACGCTTCCATTTGGTTCTGCCAGGCAAATGCAAAGAGAAACATAAAAGAAAAAAACTCGATTAGTTGCGTGTCGAATGCTAAAAAAAAAAAAGGAAGGAAAACGAAAAACTACGAATGGGCATTAGGCATGAGGCCTCGATCTAAGCCAAACTAATCCGCAATGACGGCAACCGCTGCTGGCGCTGCTGGCGCTGCTGCCGCTATTAATCATGCCACAGAGTGCCGACTCATGCCGCTGACTGCGCGTGTCCTTGCCGCCTGCTGAGCGCCAGCCAGGACGACCACTCGCTGTCGCAGTCGCAGTCAGTTGCCCTTTGCTATTATTGCTGTTTATATTTCGCACTTAATTGTTTTGTCATTTATCTTGCAGTTCGAGCCGACGCACGCCCACCACAAATATCGAAAAATAGAGAGAGAGAGGGAGAGAAAGGGAGAGAGTGTACGGCCTAATTGGCTTAGCACGCCTGCACTTGCCGGAGAGCAAGAGCATTGTGCATCTTTGGCAAATCCTTTAATTGCGCCTAGGCGCCAGTCGGGCATCGAACATCGAGCCCGAAGCTGAGCTGCAATTTTCGCGCGTTCATCGCATGCAGCTGTGAAAATGTTTAGAATCACCAAATACCCTATGCGGTTAGGCATGCACAATATGTAAAGCCATTTGCTGTAAGATTTTACTCCACTCTCTCACTCTCTCTCTCTCTATTTCTTTCTTGGCAGCGCATTGGCAAGTCGTTATGATCGGAGCATGCGAGCTCTGTTCTCAATATCCGGTTGACTTTTTGCCCACCTCTGGAAGATGCTGAGGCTGCGGCCCGACTTGAAATGTCTGAGTCGGAGTCTGAGTCGCTGCTTGAGTCGCTGCTTGAGTCTCTGCCGCTTTTAATGCCCGACGAAATGTGACAAGTCATTGGGCAATAATTAAAAAAAAAAAAAATAAAAAAAAAACCGAGAGAAAGAAAGAGAAAAAAATGCTATTAAACGTAATAAGGCAGCGACTTTGGCAGCTATTTTTAAACAGCAGCGGCAAATGCTATTAGAAATCGAATCGAATAGCGGATGACGCCGAGCTGCCCCTGATAGGAAGCACCAAAAACACACATACATATACACACATATATATATATATATATATATATATATATATATATATATATATATATATATATATATATATATATATATATATATATACATATATACGCCATACGAAAGACTTAGGCAACAAACTTGCGGCGAGAGGCGCACAAAAAAGTAAACAACTCATTTAATAAACAGCAAAGCATTTTACGACTCTTGCGCAAAATGCAGCAAATTAAGCAATCAGCGTAAAAACAAAACGCATAAACAGCGCCAGCACTGATTCCGAACCGGTCCGCCGCACGGCAGATGGGCGAGGAGGGGGGGCGAGGGGGGTGGAGCTGGAGGACTGAACCAAACAGCTTTCGGGGGTAGCCATTAAAATGGGTTTTATTGGAAAAGTGCGCGAAGAAATGGGCGGTTCCATAAAAGGCGCTGATTAGCACACACGGCTTTAGCCTGTTCGCTAGGTAATCCACCGCCTCAACCCTTGCTCTCCCGCTCACCTGCTGGTCAATTAAGCACAAAGTCAAAGGGGCCGCCAACTCACCTGCGATTCTGATACCAGGTCTTCACCTGGCAATCGCTTAGCTCCAGCTTGTTGGCCAGCTCCATGCGATCCTGTACGCTGAGATATTTCTGCCGCTCGAAGGACTTCTCCAGCGTCTGCAGCTGATGATCGGTGAAGGCGGTGCGCGCCTTGCGCTGCTTCTTGCTCAGACTGAGGCCCAAATGGGAGTCCCCGTTGGCGCCGTTGCTGCCATTCTTCAGGCTATCCTCGCCGTCATCGTCTTTGCCGCCTGTGCGCATATAGATAGAAATAAGTGTTTTATATATATATTAATGCTATGCAAACATTTCTCCCCCTCACTTCTCTCTCTCTCTCTCTCTCTCTCTCTCTTTCTCTCTTGCACTTACTCTTTCTCTTTCACTATCTGCATATATGTATACATTCGTCTAGCATCCGATTTGTGGTGTACTTAGCTTTATGGCAAGAACACATGCAACACGAGATAAACACAACACAACAGCGACACAATCGACACACAGCTGCCTTCAAGTTTCTGCTTTTGCCTGTGGCATGCCATTGCTAATTTGCAATTAAACACTTTATGAGCACAAATTACAACTACAAGAACAACAACAGCAACAGCAATAACACACAGCAACAGCAATACAATCACTCGATTTATCTCTTCTTTGCTGTGGAACGTGTGAAACGAAGCCTAACAAATCGCACAGCGAGCACTCAAAGTACTTTTGATTCTATTCGCTTTTTAATACAATTTCATCATTGATCAATTTCTATTTATAATCATTTTTGCAATATTTTTAATTGAGTTTTTATTTTTGTTCTTTTTTTTTTTGGTAAATAAATGTTGTTAATTAAGTTGCAGCTGTTGAGTTTGATTTGGCTACTTTATGGGAACTCCATGTATTGGCCAGCTAGTCTTATTTGGTTTGCTTTTCAGATTGTCCCAAATATACATATTTATATAAACATATATACATATATAAGCAGGTCTATATATACATATATAATTTATATGAATGCTTGCATGTACAGCTGTGGTCATAAAAATAGTAGTGCGACTGAGCACTAAATGCTGGGCAACAAATTTTAATGATGACCACAATATTTTGAAAACAATTTGAAACGAATACTAAGACGAACATATTTTTTATTTAATTAGATGTTTTTTTGTTACAAACTTGGGAAAGAGAAATGAACCAAATTTACTAGTTCATAAAAATAGTAGTGGCTACTAAAAAAAGAGAAAACAAAACTATTTAGCATTTGTCTAACTTCATATATTATATTTTTCGCATGTTTTTTGTCTAAAGATGGATTTTTTTATTACAGCTTGGCACGCTCGTGGCGCATAATCAATGGTATCCTGGCATAACTACAGAGGAATTTGATGCCACATCTCCTGAACTACTTGCCTCAGCTCTGCTGATTTTTGATTTGTTTTTTTTTCTTCTTTCTTTCTATATATATACTTTATATATATAAGTAAAATATATATAACTTTTAATATATTTTAATAAATATTATATTCACTTTCCTTAGACATAGAAATATCCATAAATATTTTGCCTGCATAAAAATCTTCTATTCCAGCGCCTTTTTATAGTTTTTTTTTTTCGATGATCGCAACTTTCTTGAAAATAATTAAAGTATTTTCGTTGCCTGTCAAGCAATTTACCTGATCAGATAAATGTTCAATTATCATTCCCGCCACGCTGCCATCTCTGCTGACGCTGACTGTTGTTTATTAACGACCTCAGCCACTTTATATATTCATGAGTTAAAATATATATATAGTTTCTACATATTATATATATATATATAATTAAAATAAATATTTCATTTTTTACTCCTTTTAGCACTTTGTTTAGCCTTTTTTCCGCCAATTGAAACTCTCTTCAAAATAATGGAAATTTCGATACCTATTAAACATTTTGTCCGTGCAGATAAATGATATTAAGGCGGCATCTCAGGCAACGTCACACAGGCATCTCTGCATCATCATCCCCGCCTTGGCCCCCACCTCTGCTGTCTCCGCCTGCTTACCGAGCTGCTCGACAAACACTTGACTCTGGCAACTGCCAATGCGATGCAAGCGGCTTTTCTCTGCCGTTCTCTATGCCAATCAATAAGCTAAATATCTCCGAGCACATTTAAGCTCACACCTCGATACTCAAAAATATTAATAAGAAATTTTGTTTTTTTTTTCACGAGATTTACAGTTGCCTGCCTCGCTCGGTCTGTCTGTCTGGATGTTTGTCTGTCTGTGTGTGTGTGTGTGTGCGTTCGCTTGTTGTGTTTATAGCTATCTTGTATTTCCTTTTTACCCTTTTTAGCCATATTTGTTGTGGCCGAGTGTGCATGCACTTAAAACCAGTCAACACACAGCTGGCAGCTGCTCGCTGCCAGTCGAAACTCAGGCAGCAAAACATTTCCGCAATATCGCTATCCCACTCAGAAATATTTCACCCTCTCGCTCTCTGTGCATTAGTAATTAAGAGCTTGTGGCTAAACTGTATTAAACATGCTTAACTGTGCAGACAACAACGCTGTTGGCGCACTTCCTTCTGCATGACTGTCTCACAGTCTCACTGTCTGGCCAGTCTCACCGACTGTTTGGCCAAGTTGCTGCCGCTGCTGTTGCTGTTGCTGTTGGCTGCATTTAATTGCGCATGGCAGCAACACATTTGCAATTGGCCTTTTTGCATTTTAATTAAAGCAACAACAAGTCTCATTTAGCTGCTTTGCTCGGCTCTTGTTCATTTTTGTTGCTAAACGTTTATCAGCATTTTGATAATGTGCACGCCTAAATGCAGTCAGCAACAACAACGGCAACAACAACAGCAACAACAACAGCGGCAACAGCAACTTAAAATGTAAATGCAACAATAATGCTTGCATAACGGTAACGCGATTGTATGCATTATCATATATAACTATGCATTGTGTCTAGAAATTTTGCGCTGCCTTTCCGAAAACACAAAATCACAAAGAAAACGAAAGACTTAGGCAACGAACTTGCTGTGGCTAAGCCACCCATACGCATGCGCATTAGTGCTTGCCTGTGTGTGTGTGAGCGTTTGTGTGTGTGTGTGTGTGTGTGCACTTGCTACATGCAGTTGTTGCCTTTGTTATTGTTGTTGGTATTACTTTAAGCGGCCACACGCTTCGCTTGGAAGCCAAGTTAAAGTTTAAGAAACGAGACGAAACAAAATATTAATTTCAATCAACGATATTTATATATATATATATTTATATACATATACATATATATCAGCAGAGAACAACTACAAAAAAAAAGCAGAGCACAAAGAATGTGAGACGGGGCGAGAGGGAGAGAGAGGTGTGATACGAGTGTCTGCATGTCGCTGCGGATCAGCGCACAGTTCATTTGACAGACGGCGACTCAGGTCCGAGTAGCGGCTCGAATCAAGCTAAAGCTCAATTTCAAACGCGCTGCGCGCCTGCGATTCGAGAAGCTCCTTATCGTCACTCGCATCCTGATCGATCCTGGGACGGGTCGGCATCGAGCTCGAGATCGGGCCGAGCCCGATGTGCAACTGTCGCTCGCACGCGTCTCAAGTGACACGCGAGTGTCACCAAAGCCCTGAGGTGAGCAACAAATTTCAGTTACGAGCAACAACAACAACAACAACCACTCGAAGCGCATTCTTGTTCTTGCTGGCGAGCTTCGATTAGGTCATTTAAACTTACGTGGTTGTTTTTTTTTTGCGCCGCGATTAAAAGAGGCGCACAAAAAAAAAGGAGCGGCCTGAGGTGGAACGGCTAAATGATACCCTGCATAATTGTAGTGAAATCGAGACTTGTTTTCAGCTCAATCAATAGCCAAAGCAAATGCAACAAAAGAGAGAAAGAGCAAAAGGGAATGAGAGAACCAGCTTAAAATCGATATTTATCGTTTTTATGCAAACTTATGATATAGACATATGATATAGACTGAGCTATAAGGAGCTCAATTAATGGGTCAAGCAAATAGGGCTAAGGAGTATATTTAACTACTATAAACTCGAATCGATATTTATCGATATTAAATAGATTAAACATGCAAGAAGATGACATAGACATGCTTTCAGCTCAACTAATAACAAAACCAAACGCAACAATAGAGGAAAAAAGATAATTTTACTATTACTAACCAAATCGAAATCGATATTTATCGATATATTTAAAAGTAAAGATGCAAGCAGATGATGGAAACTATTTCTAAGCTCAATTTATAGCCAAAGCAAATGCAAAAAAAAAACGAGATAACGAGATCATCTACCATATGTAAGTACTATAAGCTCACTCAAAATCGATATTTATCGATAATATATGTATAAAAGATGTGAGCAGATGCTATGGACTTCTATTTAGCTCAATTAACAACCAATAGAGTTAAAGCGATCATATTATATATCTAACTACTATAAGCAAACTCGAAATCGATAATTATCGTTAGCATAGGGATCATATTTTTTCATAAATATATAAAGCTGAATTAATATATACATATATACAGCCCAGCTCAAGACGAATATGCCCCTTGTTAAGTATACTCAATGTCTATAGGGTATATTAAATATAATAAAATTAAGGGGAAAATAATCTGTTTTTTCGTTTGTTTTTCATTTTTTTTTTTACTCTTTTTTCTCTCTTTTTTGACTGCCTCGAAATCGAAGCTCGCAGCGTGGGCTAAAAACTCGACCCAACTGTGAAAGAGAATCGACATCCAGCTGAATATAAGCGTGTGCGAGCGTGCGTGTGTGTGTGTGTGTGTGTGTGTGTGTTTGTGTGTGTGTGTGTGTGTGGGCTGGGTGTTGTTATGGCTGGTGTGTGGTGTGGCCAACACATTTATGGATTTTAAATTTCTTTCATTTGGCTTGTGTCTCAAATCAAAACAGAATTTCTTGAATTGACAGCGACGCGGGGCGCATTTCTCCCTCCACACAGACACACACACACACGTATATCTCTAGATGCGTGTGTGTGTGTGTGTGTGATGATGATTATATTTAATTATGTTTAGCACAAGTCCAACGAAATTAGAAATGTGCGTGAAATCGCGAATGAGTTTAAAAACGTATTGAGAAGTCGTTTGATTAAAACGAATCAATAATAAGCCCAAACAGTTTAATTCGTATGAATATCGTATCTAAATTATGATTTATAGATAACTTTCTACACAGATAAATGTATATACATATATATATATATATATATATATATATATATATATATATATATATATATATATATATATATATATATATTAGAGGAAAGTGTGACCATTTGCTGGATAGAACTCAATAGCGTTCTGTGACTTTGCTCCAATTTGAAGAAAGATTTGATCAAGTCATGCTACAAATTCATTAATTATTGCATTTATATAATTTATATTAATTTAATTTATATAATTTTTTAAATCGACAAAATATTTACGGTTATAGTCAAGGCGTAAATAATTATTATTTATGAATATTACTAGAAATAATCTTTCGTTTATCTTGTTCTGATTTTTATTGAGCTATAACAAAATGCCAGCGATGTCTGCCAATTAGGCTTAAATGGATTTTTTATGCTTTTCTTTTTCGTAGTATTTTATGTTCCGATAATGAAATTCAATTTGAAATTGTAATGCTGCTTATGAAATTCATTGATTTTTTTTTTACAGAATGTCGTCAGAGCTGTTTCGAATGCAAAGAAATTATGTCGGCTACATTGTAGGGCCCAGCTCAGGTCGTTTAGCAGTAGAATAAAACTCGTCAGTCGACAGATGCTCCCGCTCTCTCCCTCTCTATCTCTCTCTCTCTCTCGCCTTATGTGTCTATAGTATTTGCCATTTATCGCGCGGTTTGCTATAACAACTCACACAACTCGCAGCAAAATCAATTTCCAACGCACGTTTACGACTATTTAATAGTAATTTGTCATAATTTGCATAACGTTTAAAAGCGCTTAACAAATAAATAATAATAATAATAAAAAAAAAAAAAACTGGCCGCCGCAGCAGCAATGGCAACAAAAGTCAAATACAAATGCTGCTAACGGCAGCAGCAGCAGCAACAACAACAACAACAACAACAAAAAACATTAAAATCAATTAAATTGTTGCATGCGAAAAGCTGTCTGAGTTCAGGTGGCAGCCAGCAGCCAGCAGGTGGCACTTGACAGGTAACCCGAGTGCATGAAACGTGGGCTTTTGCCCGTTGAAGTTGTTGTCGTCAGCGTCGACGATATTTGGGTGTTCTGCCAAGGATAGCTGGTTGAGCCAATAAATATCTAATTGAATCGCAACGCATCCCAGACAAACTAAAGCTATGTGAGATAGATAGATGAATAAGAAAAACTCACAAATATTCAAATAATTATAGACTGTGAATCGCTTGGCTACATTGTTGACAGTGAATCAGTCAAACAGTCAGCCAATCAGTCAGCTGCTCAATCGCTCAAACTGTCAGTGCAAATGCACCCAGAACTGCGGCCGGAGCCCATTAGCAGCTGCTATTGTTGTTGTTGTAGTTGCACTTTTAGATATATAAGTTTAGATATGTTATACTGTTATTATTATTATTATTATTATATATATATATATATATATATATATATATATATATATATATATATATATATATATATATATATATATATATATATATATAAATATATATATATTATCTCCAGCTCTAACTATGCTAAATTTATTTCTTTTTGTTTTTAATTGCAACTCAGCCGCAAACCGCATTTACACACAGCTACTGCTGCTGTTGCTGCTGTTGTAATCTATTTGGACAGCCAAATACGGAAAAACTTTAAGGAAAATATGAAAACTGCTTGCCCCCAAAAATCATATCAACATATTGAATTGAATTTGCAGCAATGATTTCACTACTTCTTTCTTCTTTAAATAAGCTCAATATAACCTTAAATCTCTGCTGAGAGTCTAAAGCGCTATATTTGTAAAATAAAATATATGAGAATATATAACTAAATTAAATTATTTTTGATATTTATGAGCAAAGATCGAACAGTTTCTCCTTGGTGTGGCAAAATGCATATCATGTCGCATAAAGTACTTATAAAACTTGAACCACTTAACGCTTGCAGAAAGCTATATTTCAGGACCGCACTTCATTTAACTGATGTGCATAAAGCTCTAGATAAGCGCACTTAAAGCTCGCATGAATAAAAAATTAAAGTGTTCTTGAAGCTCATTCAAAACTACCAGAAAAACACGCTTAAAGCTCTCTCTATATCTCTCTCTCTCTCTCTCTCTTTTTCTCTCTCATTCAAATGCGCCTAAGTTCACTAAGAGCTTAGCTGAAGCGCACATAGATAAAGCTTTATGTGAAGCTCTCTCAAAATGTACAGCAACTCAATTAAAGCACAGTCAAAGCTCACTTTAAATACATTTTGAAAGTACCCAAATCGCACTTAAAGCTCTCTAACTAGCGTCCATCGCATCCACAGCCTAAATAATCAACGTAACTTTTCCTATAACAGACCCAAACTCACTTGAGTTACATTTGTTAAGTGGAAGAACCGTGCTTAAAGCTCGCTTAAAGCCAAATTACATCACAGTTAGAGCTAAGCTAAAGCTCACTGCAAGTTTGTTAAACAAACTCGCTTAAAGTTCCTTCTAAACGTACCTAAGCTATACTTACAGCTCGTTTAAAACCAGCTTAGAGTATAATTAAAGCCTAAAAGCCCACTGAAAGCCAGCCGTAAACTAAATCTTAAAGCACACTTAAAGCTCGCATAGAGCTCACTTTGAGTTTGCTCAAAGCGCTGCTAACTGTAAGACAAAGCAAACGCTTCTATCAAAGCCAAATGTCATTTGCTAACAAATCGAAAGAGAAAGACACGCAACATCTATGGCCTATACACAGCTATGTATGCATGTGTAGCCGAACTCAAATTGATTCTATATCAGAATCGTTAACTTACCGCAGTCGTCGCTGTCGCTGTCATCGATGGTGCTCGCCTGATCGCCGCTGATGCTGCTGCCAGTGCCGCCCAGCAGCATGCCGCTTGTGTTCCCGCTGTTGTTGTTATTGTTGTTGTTGTTGTTGCTGCTGCCGCTGATGTTGTTGTTGTTGCTGCTGCCGCTGTTGTTGTTGTTGTTATTGCTGCTGCTGCTGTTGCCGTTGTTGCCGCCGCCGCCCAGCGAATGCAGCACAAGCGGCGAACGCGATCGCTCATCTTGGCCATCGACCAGGCCGCCGGCGCCACCGAGCGGTACATTGGCGCCATGACGATGCAACGCCTCGAGGCGTTCCCGTTCCAGCTGCAGCTGATGATGGTGCGG
Source organism: Drosophila anceps (assembly GCA_035045945.1). Classification (NCBI taxonomy): domain Eukaryota; kingdom Metazoa; phylum Arthropoda; class Insecta; order Diptera; family Drosophilidae; genus Drosophila; species Drosophila anceps. The sequence continues at coordinate 4,092,263 of JAWNON010000053.1, forward strand.
ATGCGCATGCGCATGCGGATGCGGATGGGGATGATGAGCAAGCGGATGCTGCGGATGTGTGTGCGGATTCAGAGGTTGTGGCTGCCGCACCAAACAAACAAGCAACGGGAGAGATACGTAAATATACATATTATATAGATGAAGTAATAGAGCAGAGGAGCCTTAGGATACAATCATAATATATAAGAAGATATTTGATAGACGAAAGCTATAAAATCGTGAATTATTAACTCTTGTTAGACAAAAATACTTCCTTTACTTTATCTATTGATAGTTTGCTAACTGCGGAAGGCTTTTGAATGAAGCAAGTTGACACAAATGGGTCTAAGAACGGACTCAACTCTTTAGAAATTAATATAACTAACTAGCACTTGATTGCGACTAACTAAGCCAAGCTAAAGCCAACTGAAGAAATTCCTGTTTTAATCGACCAAAGCGCTCAACTGATTGTCAATCAAGATGTATCCATTCATTTCACTCGGAGTTAAGCACAATCTATCTATCTATCGCTGTGATTGACTTTGCTCACTTACCGTATTCCAGGGGGCTGCTGAGTGGCAGTCCTTGGTCAGCGGTGGCGAGTTCTCGCGACCCGCCTGCCTTGCAAAACGGTGTAGATGGGCGTGTGGATGCTGTTGCTGCTGCTGCTGTTGCAGCACCGCATAGTGGCTTGGCGGAAAGTGGGCCAACAGTGGCGCCACATGATGATATTGCTCCCGCTCCCGCTCCCTTTCCCGCTCTCGTTCCCGCTCTCGCTCCCTCTCGCGATCGCGCTCACGTTCGCGCTCGAAGCGCAGCAGCTGCTGCTGCTGGGCCAAATAGTGCTGCAGTGCCGCCTGCTGCTGGACTTGCTGCTGTGTCTGTTGTGCCTGCTGCTGCTGGTGTTGGTGCTGCTGATGTTGCTGTTGCTGTTGTGGATCACGGGCTGGCGGCGGCGCGTAACAGTCCTCGGGCGGACTGGCCGAGCCGCGTCCGGCGGCGGCCGCCATGGCAGCAGCGGCGGCGGCAGCAGCAGCAGCGGCAGCAGCGGCACTGCCGGCCAATATATCGGTGATCATGAAACGGGAGCGCGGCGCCTGCGTGGCCGAGGGCGAGGTCGTAAGGGTGCCCGGTGTGTCCCCAACGGCTGCCGTAGTTGTGGACATTTCCGGTGGCATTGTGGTCATGTGGTGGCGCCGACTCCTTCACTTGTCTCTCGCTCGCCCACTGAGCTCTGCTCGAGCAGCTTTTGCCGACGGCACAAACCAAAATCAAATATCAATAACAATAAAAAAAAACAACAACCACAACACCAACAATTGGCAAGATATTCACGAATAACGGCGCTCTATATGTTTATGCCTATTTGTGCTTTGAACTCTCGCGTGTGTTCTTTCAACTCGCTTTAGCTTTGTCCGCTGGTACTTGGCGATGTTTCTTTTTGGTTGCACGAGACGAAACGAACCGAGACGAGACGAGGCGAGACGAGCCGAGCTCAACAAAAGCCGTGAGAGAACCGCTCGCCTTTGGCTTTCAACCGAAACTGAGCCAAGCGGCGGACACAACGGACAACTGCTGCTGCTGCTGCTGCTGCTGCTGCTGTTGCTGCTGCTGCTGCTTCTGGCTGTTAACGGCCACAAAAAAAAAACAGTAAAAAAAAAAACGTGGAGAGAACTGACAACAAAAGCAAACAAACCAGTCGAGTGCTCAGCGCGCGCACCTGTCGTCGTCTCGCTCACACACACCCGCGTGCTCAGCTCTCAGCCGAGGTGAGTTTCGCATTGTGTGTTTGTTGCTGTTGTTGTCATCTATTGCCTGCATTTATTGGTCGTAATTGGCAGCAATTGACATTCATTAGGTTTCAATCAGCGCCCTCTCTCTCTCTCTTTCGCTCTCTCTCTCTCGCTCTCACTCTCTCAGTGGCTGAGTACATTTGGCAATGGCCGCGACGCTGTGAGAGCTGCCAGCCAACATAACGGTTTGGTTGGCGTGCCATAAACATTTTATGGCAAAGCTATTATTGCTGGCTGGCATTGCTATTACAGCGACGGCTTGTTGCTGTGCGATTGATCTAGCTCGAGTGACATTTGACTTGCTATAAAAATTTAATCCCAACACATGTACATTGCAGTCTTTATAGCAACTGCTCGAAACTCAACACAGCACATGAGCAGCAGCTGCTCTCGCCATGCTGCTGCCGCTATCGCTGTTGTTGTTATTGTTGTTGTTGCTGTTGCGGATGCTGCCGCCACCCTGTTATACGAACAGCAGAAACAAGTATAATAATCCAGCATCTGTAAGCTCCGCCCCAATAAACTGGTTAATACACGCACAGCATACACAGAGAGACAACTCACGCACTCGGCCACGTCTCGGTCTCACCACAGTGCATATAGCGTGCCTGCTCTAACACATGCCAAGGCCGCTATGCCAAAGGGGCTGTCTGGCTGCCAGGCTCTCTTCTGCTAGCGAGCGCCTGCAACTGTATATGTATGTGTGTGTGTGTGTGTGCCTGTGTATGTGTGTAAGTGTCTTTTGTTATTTTTGCGCTTGTTAACACTTTTTGTTTGGCATTTAAACAGTAAATTGGCAGCAGTTAAATGATGCGCTCTCTCTGTCGCTCGCCCGTTCTTGCGCCAACAGCCGTCCCGCTCGTGCACAGCGAGCATGTATAGTTTTGCGTGTAGTAGTTGCTTAGTATCGATGTCAATTTGCTGCCTAATGTGCAAGTGAATGAGTCTGGCAACTGGATCGGGTACATAATATAAGAGACAAAGCTGGGCATGGAGTCTGCAGCTCGATGGAGAGGGGCAGTGGCCAGGCGCGTTCGGGGCGGATGCCGAGATGCTGATGCCGAGATGTTGCTGCTGTTGCTGCTGTTGTTGTTGCTGTTGCTGCTGTTGTTGTTATTTGGATGATGGAGTTTCGCTTCAAGCAACTGCAGTTGTTTTTGGCTTGTTGCTGTTGTAGTAGTTTTTGTTGTTATTACTTTTAAAAATGGCTTCATTACAAATGACTACAATTGGCGCTGCTGCTGCTGCTGCTGCCGTTGCTCATATTGTGTTGTTGCGTTGTACATCTTATTATTGCTTTGCATACAAGATGGCCAAATGTCTGTGCGTGTCTGTGTGTGCCTGTGTGCATTTACATACTGAATGTATTGACCCACTATTATTGTTGTAGTCTCTGATTGTCTTCGACTCGTGTTGTTCAAGCCGAATTTTATAAATTGATTGAAACAAGTAATACAAAATCCAATGAATATTGTTAACATTGTATGTGTTTGTTTGTATATGAATGTATGAATATATACATCTAATAATAGTATATATTAATTTATACCGAGATATATCTCTCCTACGAAACTTTTGATGTTGACAAGAAATGAACTATGAACAGAGAGACGGGTTTATCTTTAGAGGAAAAAGCTTATTTTGATTGTGAACTTTTTGTATATAAAAATTAAAAAAAAAAATTTTTTAAATTTACAACAGAACACTTATTTTTACTCTTAAAAATTGGTAATTTTCTGCAAAAAAAAAACACCTAATTGACAGTAACAGATAGGCCAGCCACAACACATAGGCGAGCCAAGCCGAAGGAAGTCTCAAATTTGCATTACTTACGCTCATCAAACTAGCCAAGGACTGGTGCTAAGGCGAGTTTCTCAAATGTCTAAGGACTGCTTCGGAGTTCTGAAGAATTTTGCTTCAACGCACATCAAGTGCTTTGCCCTTTCAGGTGTAAATAAATATAATGTGAAAGCAGTCGAAAGCAGGGTAGATTGATTATTTTTCTGACCTACGCAAAGATGACCATGATTTAGACAGCCAGCACACCTGAGCGGGCGTTGGACTGGACTCGTGACGTTCAAACTGCAGCTTTACATTTATATAAATGTTATAAATGCGCAGCATGGTAAAAAGGCTTTTGAAAACTGCTTTGCAACACTTTCAAAAGTTCTTTATAAACTGGACATTCAGTTTTCCAATTTGCGCCGCATTCAATTCACATAGTTCTTGAAATCGCGCATTCAGAGCTAAAGCGTAGATCCTAGAGAGAACAAATAACTATACTAGATGGTAATTATCTAGAAGTGAACGCCTCCGAAAACAAACTGTAAAATATACAAATTAAGTTAGTCTAAGGTATCGTAATACATTGGCTGCACAATTTCAAATAGTTTTCGTTAAATATGTATTCACTTCGATTCCTAACCTAACTTCTGACGATCCATATCAATATTTCATTAGCAATTTTATAAAATATAAAAGGTTAAATTATTGAGCGCTTCCTCTTTTCGTCGCTTGCTCTATCGCAATGACCAAATTCTTAAAGCCATCCACATAAATGCAAATTATTTAGAATTCAAATTGTTCTTTTGTTTCTCTTACAATTTGAAATATTCATTCGCCTGTTCCAACAATACAATCTAATCATATATACATCTATTCTTAAATACCCATTGAACATATGAATTCAGAATGAATCCGCCTCACCTTTTCCATAATTTCGTTAAAGACGTAATCCTAACCGCTTTTGCATTGGCAAATACACTCGTCCCAAAATGTGTTTAAGAAAATGCGTCTAGAAGCAAAGCTGACCAAAGCTGATCAGTAATTAATATTCCATAGTTAGCAGGCCTAAATGTGTGTGTGAATGTGTGGATTGTCATATATGTATATACGTATATACCTATGTACATATGTATGCATAAAAGAAGCCTGAAATGATTGATGTCAACTCTGCGCAGGGCTCATGGTCGGTCGCCTGGTCGTTTGAGCCCCACAAAACAAGCTTCCTTTTTCTAGGCAGCGTGTAAGGCGAACAAAAATTATATATTTTTTTATATATCAGCAAGGAATCAGGGACTAAATATTGTACCGACAGATATATTGAATAATAACGATTTACGTTAACCCCGCCTTTAGGTGGTTCTGCCTCTTAGAGGACTAACAGCTGCAGCAGCTCAGATAGACACAAGTCTATCTAACTATAGCCATAGGTCTATATATTATATGCAATGTCAAATCGGAATGATACAACTTCGTAAAAAATATATAACTGTTTTTAATCAATATTCTTAATTATTAGCTTTTCATTTACAATTGTTTTCCTATTCCTTAAAACTGGCCAAAAGTTCTTTAAGCAAATTAGTAAAGATCGCCATCTGAGAAGAGCTCAACTGATAGCTCAAGTTCTTTGTTGATATTCCTTGAATATATATTTGACTATATTATCACTATTCTAGAAGTTTAGGATAAACAACTAATATATATATCCATATATATAATCCATAATATCTCTAAAGTGCACACTTTCTAAGCTTATGGAAAGCTTTTCGCCATTTTGTTTGGAGTGTCTCGCAGCAGTTTGTGCTGCACTCCACTCCACTCCGCGCCGCTCTGCTCTGCTGTGCTCAGCTCTCACGAAAATTAATACACAGCCGCAATGGCAGTTCATTAAAAATGAAAGAAGAAGAAAAACTAAAATAAAATAAAGACAAATAAAGTGAGAGATGAGAAAATGTTCACACTCGTCCCACAAGTTATTTAAAAAGACATTAAAAATGACACATGATGTGCAGACGTGACAGCACGGCTGGTGGTGGCGGTGGTGGCGGTGGTGCGAGTGGTGCAGGTGTGAGTGTTGGCCAGTGATTGCGTGGACTCATTAAAGTGGCTACAAAATGCCCCACTGGCCATTAAGGGCTGCCCGATTGATGCTTGGTTAGTTGCGTGTAAATTTCACACCGTTGCCCAAGTTGCCTTTTTTTTTTTAATTAGGTCTTGGCACTCAGTCAACACTGAATGCTGACAAAGCTAACGGTTAGAGCAGCCAACCAACCAACCAACCAACCAGCCAGCCAGCCAAACAACCAACCACCCACTGCTACCCCCAAGGGATGCGCTTAAGTGGCTATGGAATGGGCCTGGTTGTGGGCTTTGAAGGTGTCGTAATTGCACTCAGCTCGCTCTGATTCCTGATAAAAAGCGCCAGAGAGAGAGAGAGAGAGAGAGAAAGAGAGATGGAGAGAGAGAGAGGGGGGTAGAGTGAGCGTGAAGTGGGCAGCAAAGCGAGGGGAAATGCTTCAACACAAACAAATTAAAAAGCACTTAACAAACGAGCAGCCGCTGAGAAGGCGAGCCCAGGCAGCTCCTCCTGCTCCTGTCAGGCGCCGTTGTTGTCGCTGTCGCTGTTGCTGTCGCTGTTGCTGTTGCTGTCGCTGTTGCTGTCGCTGCTGTGTGCGTGAGCTATTCGGCTGAAGATCATTTAGAGCTCTGTCAACGCCGAGAGCTGACCTGAGCTGGAAGCTGTGCGCTGTGAGCTGTGAGCTAAGCTCGTAAATTTCGAGACTTTGGCCGTGGCGTGTGGCGTCAGTCAAAGCGAATTCAAATTGCCCAAGTTAACATCCTGTTGCGGCGCGATTTGGAGAACTGAAAATGGGGCCGCTTCTTAATTGAGGTTTAACACAACATTTACCGCTTTTTGCTAATCGCCTTGAAGCTGCCGCCGTCGTCGTCGTCATCGTGGTCGTTGTCAGGGTGTGTCGAGACCTGAGATCTGAGATTCAGTTTCGGATCTAGCTGCCAGTCCCTACACCAAACCAAACCAAACCAAAGCTAACCCCTGCCCAGTACGTGATTTCATTCATAAAAATCGCGCTCTCGCGTTTTCCTGTTTCTGTTTCTGTTTCTGTTGTTTCTGTTTTGGCTTCGGCTTAATAACAACACGTCATGTCATTTCATTTTCGACCAGGGTCTCGGACAGCGTCTCCCAGGCCATTCCTCAATCCACAAAAATATCCGCCGCCCCCGCCCTCGTCCCCGCCCCGCCCTCTTCTCCCCTGCTCTCCCCATAATTTGGATACCCATTGAGAAATGTTTATCACGCAATGTCGCGTCTGTGTTTTTGTTTTTATTTTTGTTTTTTTTTTTTTATTCTTCTTATTTTGATCCGCGTCTGCGGCTCCTTTCATCAATACTCAATGTTTGTTGTTGCTGTTGTTGTTGCTGTTATTTGTTGAATTTGTTGTTGCCGAATCAACTTAGCGTATTTATATTTAATAATATTGACGTTTGCCCACATATCGGACCCTCGTTAGAAACAAGCGCGCCTAATGAAACTAACAAATTTTTTAATGAATTTTGATTTATTCCAGCAGTTCAATTATGTATCCAGTATATCGTATATACATACATATACGTTGCATTATGCAAGTATATAGATTTGTATATATATTTATTTCAATTTGAATAAATTTATATACATATATATATTATTGGCATTTACTATATAAAAGTACAGGCCTCATAGCCTTTGCTGACTGTTAGCTTTGATAGCATTTTTGGGTATTCACGAAATTAATATATATAAATATTAAAATAGATTTAAATAATAAGAACTAAAGTATAAGAGATATATCTAGTCTGATTATCTTATATTTTAGCATTTGAGGATATTTGTCTATTAAAAGAGGAATATTGTGAGATATTTTAAGATATTTTGAGGAATTTTTGAGATAAATATGAAATAAATAAATATTGCAAGCAGAAAAGATCGAAAGTAAACGTTAAACCTAGACAAAATGGGCATATGTTCATATCTTATATTCTAATAATATAATAATAATAATAATTATTAATAATAATAATTATTAATAATAATAATAATAATAATAATAATAATAATAATAATAATAATAATAATAATAATAATAATAATAATAATAATAATAATAATAATAATAATAATAATAATAATAATAATAATAATAATAATAATAATAATAATAATAATAATAATAATAATAATAATAATAATAATAATAATAATAATAATAATAATAATAATAATAATAATAATAATAATAATAATAATAATAATAATAATAATAATAATAATAATAATAATAATAATAATAATAATAATAATAATAATAATAATAATAATAATAATAATAATAATAATAATAATAATAATAATAATAATAATAATAATAATAATAATAATAATAATAATAATAATAATAATAATAATAATAATAATAATAATAATAATAATAATAATAATAATAATAATAATAATAATAATAATAATAATAATAATAATAATAATAATAATAATAATAATAATAATAATAATAATAATAATAATAATAATAATAATAATAATAATAATAATAATAATAATAATAATAATAATAATAATAATAATAATAATAATAATAATAATAATAATAATAATAATAATAATAATAATAATAATAATAATAATAATAATAATAATAATAATAATAATAATAATAATAATAATAATAATAATAATAATAATAATAATAATAATAATAATAATAATAATAATAATAATAATAATAATAATAATAATAATAATAATAATAATAATAATAATAATAATAATAATAATAATAATAATAATAATAATAATAATAATAATAATAATAATAATAATAATAATAATAATAATAATAATAATAATAATAATAATAATAATAATAATAATAATAATAATAATAATAATAATAATAATAATAATAATAATAATAATAATAATAATAATAATAATAATAATAATAATAATAATAATAATAATAATAATAATAATAATAATAATAATAATAATAATAATAATAATAATAATAATAATAATAATAATAATAATAATAATAATAATAATAATAATAATAATAATAATAATAATAATAATAATAATAATAATAATAATAATAATAATAATAATAATAATAATAATAATAATAATAATAATAATAATAATAATAATAATAATAATAATAATAATAATAATAATAATAATAATAATAATAATAATAATAATAATAATAATAATAATAATAATAATAATAATAATAATAATAATAATAATAATAATAATAATAATAATAATAATAATAATAATAATAATAATAATAATAATAATAATAATAATAATAATAATAATAATAATAATAATAATAATAATAATAATAATAATAATAATAATAATAATAATAATAATAATAATAATAATAATAATAATAATAATAATAATAATAATAATAATAATAATAATAATAATAATAATAATAATAATAATAATAATAATAATAATAATAATAATAATAATAATAATAATAATAATAATAATAATAATAATAATAATAATAATAATAATAATAATAATAATAATAATAATAATAATAATAATAATAATAATAATAATAATAATAATAATAATAATAATAATAATAATAATAATAATAATAATAATAATAATAATAATAATAATAATAATAATAATAATAATAATAATAATAATAATAATAATAATAATAATAATAATAATAATAATAATAATAATAATAATAATAATAATAATAATAATAATAATAATAATAATAATAATAATAATAATAATAATAATAATAATAATAATAATAATAATAATAATAATAATAATAATAATAATAATAATAATAATAATAATAATAATAATAATAATAATAATAATAATAATAATAATAATAATAATAATAATAATAATAATAATAATAATAATAATAATAATAATAATAATAATCTTGTATAATAATTTCTAAATTAGATGCGTTTTGCTCATCTTTTTAAGCAGTTCTTGTGACAGCATATGAATATACCCATGTAGAACTGACCACAAGATTTTGGCCATTCGAATTAGGCTCAGATTCAACTTGTATTTAAAGCTATATCGCTGCTCATGGGGAATACAGCTCAAGTTTTCTTGTGGCTTGCACTAGGAACAAAAGGATATTGTAAGAAAGCGGCTCAGTAACATTCTAAGATTTTATCTTTATTTTTTTAATAAAAAATATTTTAAAGATGTCAAATTACAGACGTATATTATGTATATTATATAAAGAAAATTTTAAAATAAATAACTTAAATAAATTTTTAACAAGTTGAGTCTGCTTGAATCGCCTTTAACAAATTATTAGAATTAAACAAATATATTTATTGAATATATAGTTAGGCTAGGATTAAGATCGATTAACCAATATAAATATCAAGTCTGGTTAAGCGATATCAATGTAGCATATAAAATTATGCACATCAGCACACCTACATATCGTTAATCTGATGCTTGAATGCCGTTCTTCGAGTCAGTTTTAATTAGATCGATTTTTAACTTCTTTTAGCTCGACTCGAAGAACGATTATCAAACACCAAAGCGACATTTCTAAACATTCTGATGCATCAATATATAACGATTTGTGACTTGTTTAATTTTCTCTCTACTCTTTCTATTTATGCATTTTTTCTATTGACAAAAACTGCGAACTGACTTTTTGTTTAGAAACAGAGCTTTTTTAGGATGTGCTCGACTGGATGATACCCAGAACTCTACGTAAGGCTGCAATGCTTAAAAAAAGTATTGTAGGTTTCTTCTTCCAATACAAAAAATTCAAATTATCGATTATTATCGATCGCAAGAAATTGGTAGAAAACCTACAGACATATACTCTACATACAGTTTTGGTCATAAAAATAGTAGTGTGACTGAAATGTTGGACTATTTAAATTAACATACATGTATATTTGTATATAAATATTCAAATTGTTTTAAAAGTCCAGTAAAAGCAGGACACATGAAGATTCACTCAATTCAATTATATGTATACTAACATTTTACTAAAGGAATAGGGCACCTTTAGTGAAGTGCTAGTAGAGTATGGTAACTAGCGTATGTTGAGTCCCACACCACAGAGAAATTCAATCATATATATGCTAAAATTACACTAAAAATATAGTTCACTATCCCTTATGTTAATTTGCGTATGTTACTATAAGATTCAAGTTCTACACTACTGGGAAGTTCACTCATTTTAATTATATACTACCATTTCATGAAAGTTGTTGACGCATTTAGTGAAATGTTAGTAGAAAGTCGAAGTTAGCTCGCGTAGGCTAAAACTAACATTGAACTGTATACTAATACGAAATTCAATTATTTCAATTATATTTAGACTAACATTTCATTCAAACATATCACTAAAGGAATAATATACTATCCATTAAGTTAATTAGCTAACTTTGACTCCAACTCTAGTAGAAAATTAAAATTCACTCAATTCAATTATAGACTAACATTTACCCAAAGGTGTTAACGCATTTGGTGAAATGTTAGTAGAAAGTGGATGTTAACTAGCGCAAGTTAACACTAATAGTAGGTCCTACATTAGGTGGAAAATTCAAATTGGTGCAGTGCCCGTGGGGCGAACGTTTTTGTTGTTTCACATTTTGTAAATTATTTATGGATGCGTTGGGGGCGATTTGGCTGTGTCTTATCGCTAGTTATATATCACTATGACAAAACAAAGAGCGGCCAACAAAGGCGAAGACAAAATCGTACAAACCTTAACACAGCAATAACAAAAGCAAAGCCACACACACACACACACACAGACACATAATCACACGCACAGACTTTGTTCATATGTATCTTTGGCTCTTTGTTCGCAGCTCTTCTCTATCAACCAAATGGGCCGTGACCAATGACAACAGCAACAACAACGAGCTGATAAATGTACCAAGTTGTATGCTAATTTTGCGATATCTGTGGGCCATATGCATACATACATACATACATATAAAAAGCCGATAGATGCGACGATAGATGGATGCACTAAAACTGAATCAAACGAGCAACAAGCAACAAATAGAAATTAAATTAAATCAATTTAAATATAGCATAAAATAAAAGTACAAAATCATGTTTCTCTAAAAGGCGACAATATAAACCAGCACCAAAAGCAAAGGCAAAGCGCAACAACAACAGCAACAAAACCACATGAAGATTAAGTCAAAGAGGAGATAGATAGAAAGACAAACGGTTCCATTCGCTATCTGTCTCTTTCTCTCTCCCACTCTCTGGCGGGCGCGCGCGCACGTATTGAAATGAGTCGAGTTGATATTTATCGCCGCACTAAATCGCCGCAATCGCGCGCTATCGCCGCATTCGCTGCACAATTTGTGAAATTAATTTACAGCTTGAAGTCGAGAATTGCACTTAAAATGCGCATAAAACGCGTCAAGCAGCGCTAATTATGACCAAATGACAGCGCCAACAGTAACAGCAGTTTTAAGAGGACACACACAAACACACACACACACACACAATTATAGTGATACAGTTCAGGCCGGCATGCCACCCACTAAAATGAGTTGATTGTCACATGCAACAGATAAGTTAAAAGTGCAACAGAAACTGCGACCAGCCATGGGGCAGGGGCATAAATCGCAGCACTCGCTCAAAATCTTATCGCCAGAACACATCAAAAGTCAAAGTTTTTGCTTAACAGCAAACCACAACAACAGCAACAGCAACTACAACAACAACTACAACAACAAAAGCCTCCCCACTCGACAATATTTTTCATGCTAAAAGACTTTTAAGCTGTCAACGACGGCGCTCATAAAAATCGACCACCAAACTGCAGACAGCTGGACAACTGCAGCATTGCAACTTGCCATGTTGCCAAGTTGCCAAGCTGCCAAGTTGCTCAACAGCGTCAAACTGTCTACCATTGTTTTTAGCATTTAATGTGGCCCGAACTGCTTGGCATTTGGCCATCGACCAGGCTGACCAAACACGTACATACTTACATAGCCCCAGCATCATGTCAAGAGATTAGCCACACAGAGTGCAACGCACACACACGCACACACACACTAACTTCAGCTAGTTCAATTTCCTACCGACCTTCTGCTTTACGCTCGCTCTCCCGCTCTCTTCGTCGATAGCAAGAGAGCGAAAGTTTACAGCAAAGGGCGAATTACAGTGAGTGCAATGTAAGAGATATGAAAAGCATAGAGTAAGCATGTAGTGAAAGAGTAAGAGTTTTAAAGTTAGCAAAGACTGATCTCCTAGCGCTGAGCGCCACTCAGAACTGTTTTAGTCATTCTAGGCATATAGATATACATACATACATACATACATATATACATATGTTATAGGCATATGTATGTACTGGTGTGGACATAGAAATAGTAGCGCGACAATATCGAGACTTATCGATAGTAATAATATATGTTGAGTTATCGAAAAATAAATTTTAATGCTGGACGCAGATGACTCGATTGAGTCGGCTCGTAAATCTGATCTTTATCAATAAATTCAGGGTATAAATAACTATTTTCTTATCAGAATTATTTCTTATAAGAAATGTGCTAGGGATAATAAGAACTCATAAATACTGAATCAATCAACATGCGCAAAGGCAATGCCATCAGCTTAGGCATATTATGAAAATCAAACATTTTGGTAATACAGTAGTATTATAACAAACATAATATAAACACTTTTAAAAACATTCAAGGCTGAGCATCTGTTACTTGATAAGCCTGGACAGTATCGAGCAAGTCTAAGGTCTAAAATTTCCAAAAAGTCCAATCAAATTGTGGTGCTCCACTCTAAATCTGAGCAGCAATTTGTTGGACATATTTCTGCTATGTAACATTAATTCAATTTAGATAGAATTAATTGTTTATCCCTTCTTTGTCGACTGACATTGTCGCGTTTCATCAGCTGACACACATAACTCCTCTAGCGTTGCTCGAAACGCTTACTCAGCGCAGATCCATCCAGTCAGGTTAGCTAACAATGTTGCTCAAAAGCAGCTGATGATATAGATTTATTGGATAGGTTCTAGAGAATACTATAGAGCAGATTGGACAATATCAATGGAATTATCTAACTGCTGTAGAGTGCAGCCAGCAGCAGCAGTTAGGCAGATTGACAGAGTTATAGAGGCACAGGTCCTATCTATAGAGAACTTTGAATCAAACTAAACAAACACATGACTCTTCATATATAAATTCTTATTATATCTCCGATATATGTATATATAATAAACACTGCCCGATGCACAATTTGCCTTTACGCGTTCCTGTGCCCTGTGCGACTTCGCCAGTTGGTAGCACCAAGTGCCGATAGAAGAAGAGAAAGTGATCAGCCGACAGGAAGAGGAGATCATTCCTCCGCCCTCTTCTTCAACTCTTTTCGCCCTCCTCTCTGCCCCAACTACCGCATCAAATACAGCTCGAGCCGCAATGTAAGTCAGCTAACGAAGACGCTGAACTATGACTAAGTCAACATTGTAGTATAGCTCGTACAGCTCCTCAGGTAGGCCCAAAGATCATGCGTAAGATTCTTCGCTCCAAGACACCAAGCGACATCTGACTGCGTCACTGACCACGCTTACGCAGCATAGGTTAGCACAGCAATATCTCCGATATACAGCTGCAAATTAGTTGCCAAAAGCCAATAGCCTGATCTCTTTCTATATTTTTCTTTTTCTAGTGTTAGGCTTAGATAATATATGTACTTGTTTGCCACGCCCTGCTAGCCTGCCCATTTGCCAGTCAAGCGATAGAAGCTGGAGCAAAACAAACAATTAAGTCAGCTAGCGCTGGCCATGTAACAAGTTGACATCCACACGTGCCGCAGCAGCCGCTGCCGCTGCCTCTGCCTCTGCCTCTATATGTGTGTGTGTGTGTGTGTGTGTGTGTAAAAGTTGGTGACAATTGGCAATGGATGGAATGTAATTCCCAATCTATGAATAACAAATAGGCCCGTGCCAGGCAGATGGCTCCAGGCCCCCAAACAAACTAAGCATCTTGATGGATGGAGAGAGGCAGAGCGCTGAGGGCAGGACAGGGCAGGGCAGATGGGTTAGGCAGGGACCAGTGATGCTGCTGCTGCTGCTGCTGCTGGCAAATCAAATCATAATCTGAATTTTAAAACAACCAAAACAACAACACGCATGCTGTTGTTGTTGTTGTTGTTTGGGATAGGCAAATGCAATTTTACAACGTGTTATTACATGAAACGTTTGGCTGAAGGCAGCATTTGTGCTGAATGGGGCGGAAACGGATGTGATGTGCCGCCATTGCCATTGCCATCGCCATCGCCATCGCCATGGCCATCGGCATCGGCATCGGAGTCGGCATCGTCGTCTCTCTATGCAAGTCGACGGCTTGTTGTGCTTGGGCTGAAATGAGATGGCATGCATTATGCTAGAGGACATACGCTTTGACGCCTTTTGATTTGATTGTCTGTAGCATCAACACGCGACACGCCCCCGCCATGCCCGCCCGCTTCTCTCACTCTCTCTCTCTCTCTCGCTAGCTCGCTCGCTCGGCCTGGAGTCCCACAGGCATGAGCGACATTTGTAATTCAAGTCAAGTTGTTCTTGTTGTTGTTGTTGTTGTTGCTGCGAAGGACTACGGATTATAATTTCTTTTCCGTTTCAATGCATTTCATTTCCGTGTCCAACGCACGAACTGACACACACACACACACACACACGTACACACATGTGTGTGTGTGTGTGCTTTGCATTTTTGACTCAATTATAATTTTTCATGCAAAAATGAGCGGCGAGCGTCGCAGTCAACATGCATAAGTAACGCTACTTGTAATCTGATTACATAACGTGATCAAATTAAAATGCATACAAGTATTCATCACAGAGGACCAACACTCACACACTCACACACTCACACTCACACTCACACTCACATCGTCATCTGCTACTCATTTGTATGCATAATTTGAAATTGAATGCAAATGAAATGTTGCATGCTGTATGTAGCTAAGTTGCATGTCACGTAAGAGTCCATATAGGCGGATAGAGTATATATACGTCTGATCTATCCAGAATCCACTTAATCGAATTGCATAAACAAAAGCAAAGTGCGAGGCGACTGGAGAGTGCTTCAATATTACATAGCCTTTAATTTTATTTATAACTATCAGAAATCTATCTATAAATTCTAATTCTAACTAAATTATGTATATATATATATTTCTTTTATTTTTATTTTTATAGTATCTAGCCATATAACCTCTCAAAAG
This sequence comes from Drosophila anceps, assembly GCA_035045945.1. Classification (NCBI taxonomy): domain Eukaryota; kingdom Metazoa; phylum Arthropoda; class Insecta; order Diptera; family Drosophilidae; genus Drosophila; species Drosophila anceps. The sequence continues at coordinate 4,108,154 of JAWNON010000053.1, forward strand.
TGTTTTAACCCAACAAACTGATTTGTTTCGCTTTAATTTAATAGAAATTTTGTTGAATACGTATTCAATATATTTGGAAGAAGAACAGTAAGTCTATCTATCACATAAACATATATACATATATACATATATATATATAAATATCAATGAATATATATATAAGATATAGTATATCTTTGAGATATCAATATTATCTATTGATATTTTGTTAATATGCTTAATGGTATCATTAACCTAATACAAATGATTAAGAAAAGGTTTATCATTAATGAGAACTTACTTACTAAACAGTAGTTCCTATAGACGAATTGTCGTTGTTGAAAAGAAACGTAAGGGTCTAGTCTAGTCGACTACATGGGGGACAATGCATTATTGAATACCTTCGCTTATTGATATACTATCTTAATCAAATTTAATAATAAAAAATTGAAAATGAAATAAACGTAATATTCACATGAATAAAGACCAAGTCTCTGCTACTTGAAATATGCTGTGCTAATGGGAGAGGTATCCGCAGTCCCAAAAAACCACATCAACTATCATAGTTAATTTGTCACTAAGAACTAAGAACCAAATCAAATTGTCGATGCATCGTCAACAGGGGGAATAGGTTGAGTTGTCGAAAAGAAAGAGATAAACGTGCTTAGACAAAAGCAACTGCTTTTAGCGGAACGAGCAGAGGAACAGACGGTTGGACAGGCAGACATGGATAGATCCAGTCAGATCGGTAGCTTTTGAGGTCTGCCACGCCGCATTCTGTTTTTTTCTACATGCATTTGCACAAAAAATTATATCCTAAATTGCCATTCTCAATGGACTTAAATACAAATCTAATTTGATCATGAATTTCTTGTTATATTACATACATATTATTATATATTTCTAAAGTGGCCCGATCATGCTGATCACTGCTGACTGCGTTTCCGACTGACTGACTGACTGGCTGATCTCGAAGGCAATTGGATGACGAATCCCATTTGATATGCGGAAGTTATGGCAAATGGGAGTTCAGCGCATGTTGTTGATAAAAACATGTGTGTAAGAGCTAAAAGGAGTATATATATTCTTGAACAGTGCGAGAATCTAAGTCGATCTAGCCATGTCCGTTTACTGCCAAAGCTAGAGTCTTGAAATTTTGAATATATATTTCTTTATACCACATCTGATCTTATCTTATCAATTTGTTTCGCTAACCTAATCGATTTCTTTGTTGATTTCGTTTATAAGGCATAACTTGAATCATATAAAATATGGAAACTACCTGGAAATCGTAAATATTTAAGATTTTATACACCTTCCCGCATCCCCACACATTTAATATATTAGAGACTTGTGCTTTGGCAAATACATACAGCTGAATGTCAATTTCACGCTCTGCAAATTTGATTAAGAAAGTGCATTTAGAACAAAAGTTATCCAACAATCAATTTCCCATAGCAAAGCCCATAAAAGCAGCCCAAGCGCTGCTGCTGCCGCTGCCGCTGCGTAAGCTGCGCAGCAAGGTGTGTGTGTGTGTGTGTGCTTGTGTGTGTATGTTGTTTGATATGTATATATGACAGAGGCCTAGAATGTTTAGAATATCAGCTGTGAGCAGAGCTCAGGGTATATTCTAGTCGGGCATTGCCCACTGTAGCACTCCTATTCGTTTAAGCCTAATTTTCAGTTAAAACAGCTTTTGGATACATGCAGTTCTTAATAATAGAAAGTAGACCCACCACATGTCAAGCTTTGTGGCCAGAAAGTCTTAATTTTAAAAATTTGTCAAAACTATAAAAGATATAGTAATTGTAAGCATTAATTCATAGATCAATCTGCAGGTGAAGATCAGCTTAAAGCCAGCTTGATTCGAGCTCAACAGCTGTGATAGATAGATTTCTATGCTTGCGGTAAGCCACGCCCCCGTGTTACATAGCTCTATAATGATCTTAGAGATAAATATAAACAATATATATATATATATATATATAGTATATAGATATAGTTCCGGCCCCAATGATTGTATATACAGCAATATCAGGCCAATATACCCTGTATTAGTTTTCACATTTGTAATTTATATGTTATGAAATATTTGTACAATTTACGAACTATGGAGGCGACGGCCGTATATTATTGGCTATAGCCTGGCCTTTAGGGCTTTAAGTAATAAAACTTCGTTTCTTCTTCGTTTCTCTTTCTTCTTTCTCAATAAAACACTTAAATCTACATTTGTTACAGGATTGGTTTGACAAAAAGGAAAAAAAACCATGTCGCTTAAACATAGAACCAATTTGCGCATACAAACTCTATAAAAAAAAAATGATATATATAGATATATATATATATGTATATATATATATATATATATATATATATATATATATATATATATATATATATATATATATATATATATATATATATACATATGTATATCTCTATATATATATATATACATATCTATATATATATATACATACATATATATCAGGAAATTTGTTGTTTGCTAATCGAATTACAAATGCTTCGATAAAAAAATACATATTTTGTTTTGTTTTGTTTTTTTGTCGTATTTTGTTTTTTGTTTTTTGCTTTTTTGGATTCGAATCAAAGGTCGAATTGAAGCTAGCCAAATGTATATAGTCTCAATTTAGAAATAACGAATTCGTGCAATCCGAGAGGAGTTGCAACGCAACATGAAGAATTGAATGAAAATGTGTGGCGCCTCTCATTGCGTATGCGCAGTTATCACTATTTTGATCTGTGGATAAACCTCTGGTTTGGCATCCGAGGTGATTAGCTGCACCATGCGTTGCTGTAGCTCATCCTGGCTGGCCTGAGTGCCGGGCGGTATCATCCAAATAGTATCTACAAGTTTGCAAGTGCAATTTTGATATATATATATATATATATATATATATATTTATATATTTATATTTATAAATATAAAAATGCAGATTTAGATTCAGATTTCAATTTCAATTCAAATTCAGATTCAGTTTGTCCATCACTCACCGCCAAAGTACCAACCGTTGGGCGTACACATGCGCCACATGATGGCCGGCTGTGTGGGCATTAGGTCAGCCAATATATCACAAGTTTCGCCCGGACGCAGGGACGGCACATTGATGCGTTGCGTCTGTATTGGTGATGTTAAATAGCATCCATTGGGCCAGCGCTCGGTGCCGTCGTTCTGCAGCTGAAATGCCTGCTGCAGTGCATTCACATGCTGGCCCTGCACAATCTTCATCGATGGCAATGATTGCAGACTACAAAAGTCCAGATAGCAACCGACGGCAGTTTGCAAGTTCCTAAACAAGACAAAAATATAAAAGTCAAAGAATCAAGATCATTTCCTTTTTTTTTTTGGCTAGATCAAATTGACATGAGCTCACCAATTGCTCATTTCCAAATAGAAACGAGCCGACTCGCGATTCATTTGATTATTCATGAGGCTCTGGAACTGACTTATTAGATCCTCGTGATCTGTGGTGCCCATGCAACTGAATTGCTGCAAGAGCAGAGAGTCAATATCATAGTCATTTGTTGGCAGGGCCGAGCCGAGGCTTTTGATTGGCGTTGCTTGTGCGGGTGATGGTAATGCTAATGCCGAGACTGTGGCCACCGACGAGGACAATACGACGCCCGTCCCAGGCGGTGCCGGCAATGGTATTGCAATGTTGCTAGTGTCCATCATTGGATTTGTTGTTGTTGTTGTGTTTGTGGTAATGCCAAACAGCGGTTCGCATTGCATATCTTGCAGCAATTGCTGTTGCTGCATTTGTTGTTGTTGTTGATGGTTTTGCTGCAGCTGCAGCTGCTGCTGCTGCTGCTGCTGCTGCTGTTGCTGCTGTTGCTGCTGTTGCTGCTGATGTTGCTGTTGGTGATTGAGATGGTGCTGCTGCAGGGGCCCCTGCTGTGGCGGCGCCTCTGTTGTGCTTTGTGACTCGTAGTTTTCCTCAACGTCCATAGCTATTGTGTATTATGTGTGTTTCAAATACCTGCTTCTCAAGTATTTCGTCAAAGCTGCAAATCAAATTGTAAAATGCGTTGTAAGCATCTCGTTGTTTTTGTTGGCCGCTCATCGCGCTGCATTAGCAGAGACAATGGAACATGATATATTCACCTTGCAGTGGCGATGTGATCCAGCACGTTGTTGCAATTGGCGCACTCAATTTGATTATTTATTTAACAGCCTTGAGCACATGGATGTGCTTCGCACTTCTGCAGTTTCGCGTTTTACATATATACTGACTAAAACATTAAAAACGGCTACAATGCAACAAAATATGCAGTATGACCGTACGGGTGTTATCTTCAAAATACCTTACTAATGCTTCTGCTTTACGCGATTCATTAAATACTAAATCTACTAAATCTGATGCAACTTCGATAAAAGAAAACATACGTGATTTATATACTGTCGTTGTATGAGCACCACTGTTAAAACACTCAGTAAGATATGCAATGAACAGTTCCGTTACTTTTCGTATTTACTTTGTGAAAGCACAAGCTCGACTTTTTCATGCAACGCGCGCGCATTTATTTCCGATAATGTGACGTCACACTTTCAATTTTACACTTAACCACTTTTGAGTCAATAGACTGCCTTGCATAACCTAGCATAACTCAATCGTGGGTTTTTATAGTAGATTTTTTAACAGCTATACAACAGTCTTAAGCTGCACAAAGTAAAATGTGGAGCAAAAATGTAAATAGTTTTAGCAATGTTATGTGGGTTGTCTGTTAAATTTGAAACTGAACTCGATCTTTTTATGTATATTATTTTTTTTTATTATATTTAGACCAAAAATACAAGATTTGCGACTTTAATTTGTATACATATATGAACTATTTGTGTCACCTGCGCTCCAAGTTCTTGCTAACAAAAAGTTCACAGTTCTACCAAATTCAAAACAAAATGTTAAGTATGGAGTAAAAATGTAAATAGCAGACCCATATTCATGTTGTGGCGCCTCTTAGTGTGACCGTTTCCGTCAAATTGCAAATCCGAGTCCAAGAACAATGTGTCGAACAAAAAATTTGGTTTGTCTGAAGAGAAAAAACTGGATACTATCTGCAGCTCAGGCAGGCAGATATCGCTGATAATTTGAACCTACTGCCTCCTGGACACTTTCATAGCCCATCTCAGTGATACGATTGGAAAGCTCCGCCTTTATGCGCTCCACAAGGTCGGGACCCTCGAACACAAAGGCCGTATAGATCTGCACATACGATGCGCCAGCCTCAATTTTCTCGTAGGCATCGTGGCCAGATGAGACGCCGCCAACGCCAATGATGGGCACACTGTTATTGATCAACTGGTACATCTGTGCAATCATTGTGGTAGAACGCTGACGCAATGGCTCGCCGCTGAGCGCGCCTTTCTCTCTGCGCCTCATGGAGTTGCTGACATTGTCACGATTCATCGTTGCATTGGCCACGATCAGGCCATCGACCTGACACGCGCTCATGCTGATGACAGTGGCAACGTCCTTCATCTCGTTAAGTGTCATATCGGGAGACAGCTTTAGTAGAATGGGCACATGCTTAAAGGGTCTGAGCTGGGCACGCGCCATGTTCACCGCCTCGAGCAGCTCCATGAGCTTCCTTTTGTTGTTCGTATTGGGCCGCATGCCTTTCGCCTTCCTGTAGTTGACAACCAGATAGTCTGCCACGGGGCCGAAGGTCTTCACGCCCGACATGTAATCGGTGATGGGTGTTCTGGAGGAACGATTGCGCTCCAAGTTGACGCCGACGACAGCATCAAAGCCGTCAGTTTCGCGCAGTCGACGCAGGCGCTGAACCACGGCCTGATGGCCATCACTGTCGATACTGTTCCGATTGATAATTGCCCGATCATCGCCCACTCGAAGGATGCGGGGCCTAGGACTACCCTTCTGGGCCAATGGCGTCACGCTGCCAATTTCGATGAAGCCGAAACCTAGATCCTTCAGTCCGTGCACTGCCTCGCCGTTCCTATCGAACCCGGCCGCCAATCCAATGGGATTGCTAATGTAGCGGCCAAAGAAGGAGCTACTCAAGTTCACGTTGTCCTCATAGCTCGATGCAGGATATAGGCGATACTTGCACGCCAGCAAAGCCAAATTGCTGCTTGTCTCGGCGGGCAGCAGCCGCACGGCTGGCATTATCAGCGTCCGTATTAGATTATCCTGGTTCTCATAGGCGGTCAGGCCCATATACAATGCCACGGCACCGGCCGTTGCAAAGCCGAAGAAACGGAAACGACCCTTTTCCAAAGTCAAAGGCATAGGGTCTCAGTGGATGGTTTGGCACCAGATCGCGACTGCTTTCAACAACTCACCTTTGAATGTGCCTGGGGCATCTCTTAGAATTTAAATAAAGCAGCTTCGATGTATCCTATGGTCACTCAGTGGATAGTTGATCGGTGTAGTTGCCTAAATTTTAGATATAGAAAGCTTATGCTTTGTAAACCTATTTTAACTATTTCAAATTCGAATTGCTTATGAAGGTGAGATGTGACAAACAATATAAAAGCAATTAGATATGTAGTTTCAGGCGGAGCTTAAATATACTCTGTAAACAACGTAGTTATAATTCTTCTCAGCCTTACGGCCAGAAGTGAGTGTATATGAATACAAAGAATAGATAACTTAAATGTGTCTGTACTGTTTATAAATTTATTATATATAATATAGCTTAAAAATAGAAAAATGGAACCTAAGGTATATGCAATTATTAAAGATATTAGCCACATTTCTTGTTCGCAACGCTGGCGCGTAATTTTGGGATACTTTTAACAGCACTCATAAATGTTACCAGTCTGATGAAATTGCATTTATGCCTATTGCTGTTGCAATATATCGATAGTCTGTCATCGACACGCAAATTGCGCGCTGTGCAACACTAATTTGTTATCGCTACCAAAATTTAAACCAAACCGGCATAAATTAATACCAACCTTAAAGAGACTCATAGAAAAGGACACATAGAAGAAAATGAAGTGGAAAGACAGAGTGTGGCAGAAAAAGAGCGAGGCATAGAGATATAGAGAGACTTAAATGGCTGCTCGAATTCAGTATTTGTGTCATGCCGCCTGTCAAGAATAGACAGCTTTGCTATAACGTACGAGTCGATCAGAATAAACAAGCATAATTTTTAAATTTTTGGAAGCGTACATACAACAAAATTTCATCTGGTTATACTTTTTCTTTTCCCTCCAAAGCATAATCTATAACTCTGAGGCTTCCTAATACCCTCCTATCCCATCCACTCATATAGTTATAAGTCTGAGAAATGTTGAAACTACACGATCTGTATGGCCAATCGTTTGCTCACGAGTTTCAGGTAAGTGGCAAAGCAATGCGCGCCCATTGGTCAGATGGTTAATATTAAATGAGACTATTGGCCATTCAGTTTACCAATCCGGACTCCATCAAGAATGCTGTGAAGCGCTACAATCAGCAGCGCGCCGCCGAACGGGACGAAATCAAGAAGGATCGAGAGATACCAAAGGTGACCAAGCCGCGCTTCTGCAAGATGCGAAACACTGGCCGCGATGTGCTCAGCATGGTAACATCGCGCGACCTGGATGTGGAAACGCAAATCTCTTTGCGCAAACTCTCCGACACGCCCCATAGCAGCGCCAGCGGCAGCGCCAGCAGCGTGAAGAAGGTCAGCAATGATAACAGTAAAAATTTGGTGCAGCCCGTGAAACGTTTGGCTGGCGGCGCAGATACAATTGCCACGCCAACCAATAGCGGCAGAGCTAAGAAGCTGCGCATCCGTAAGATGAAGCGTGCACCAGCTAAACCGAAACTGATAGATCCGGCTGATCCATATACCGCGCATATTGAGGGCTTGCATCGACAGGTGTGCGCTGAGCTGCAGTCCATGTCAGGTCAGGCGCAGACGGAGCAAACCAAGCGCAAGCCAAAGCCACGGCGCAACCAGCAGCAGAAGCCGCAGCAAACGCAGCAGCTGCAGTCACAGCAGCACTCACAGCAGCCACAGCCGCAGCCGCAGCAGCAGCAGCCGCAGCAGCAGCCGCAGCAGCAGCTGCAACAACCGCAACCGCAGCCTCAGCAACAGCATTCGGTCAAGTCGAAGCTAGCATCCATTCAGACAACACAGAAAACCAGACAACATCCTCGGAAGCGAATGTACCAGGATAGCGCAGCCGCATATTCAGAGCCCGACATGATACTGCAGCGCCTGAAGCAGGTGCTAACCGAAGAACAGATGCACATATCAGATCAGGCAGCCTATCGCGCGCCACAGCATCAGGCGCACTGGGCAGATGTGACACCGGCGCCCATAACACCGAAATCGGCCAACTCCAATGCGTACGATCCACTGAACAGCGTCAATTCCGATGCGTGCCTCTATATGAAGCAGCGACAACGTGCCGAACAAGAGCCACTGGAGGACAGTGATCTGGAGCAGGAGTATGCCGATCGTCCCGATTATATGCGCTATACGCAGCGCTTGCCGTACAATCTCAGTGAGCCGGAGTCTGCCGATCGCGGTGATCGGCAAAGGGCCTGTTTCATCGAACTGGAACCACATCCCAATTGGATTAGTTTACAGCGAAGTTTGAAGCCCATGCACTACACGTCCCAGCGTTCCGATACGGACAGCAGCACGCTTTGCGATCAGCATGAGGAGCGTCTGATGTTCGACAATGTCCAGGCAACTGCTACCCATGGCGACACCTTCCCGACAATTTTGGACAGTTCTGCGGCCCGGCCACACCAGCACAGCCGACAGCAATCACCAACGGCTAAGCATAGGCAGTCCAAGTCGAAGATCAGAAGCCCAAAGGGCGCGCGACACGCGAAGCGTAAGTCGCTGCTGCCGCAGCTGGAATTGATCAATGCGGCTGTAGCTGGGCCACGTCAACCGGGCGGCGTTGAGAGGGATCCGCAAATACTAACTGCTCCTGTAAGGCCATCGGAACAGCCCCATTTGGATCTGTCTATGCCAACGCTGACGCCACGACGTCGCAAGGCGCGCGCCGTCATCTGCACTCGATCGCTGGAGAATCTGAAATACCAAAAGATGTCCATCTATAACAAGATCTCACTCACACAGGAGCGCATCATATCGGCCCTGGACAAGCTGCAATGCAGCCTGCTGCAGCTGCCGTTGATCCACAACAACAGCCAGGAGAAGCAGCGACGCGAACGAAACGCATTCAATTTCTGTGTGAGATTCTCGCGCAACTTTCTGTATCCACTACGTGGCATGATCGAGGATGTGCGCTGCACGCCGGTGGCGCACTTCATTAGCGCCGCCTCCAACGAGGCCAGCCAGCGGGTGGGTTATGTCTACGGTCTGATGCACCACTCGATCGGCAGGTATCAGCGGCAGGTGCGTTATTTCCT
>JAWNON010000053.1:4122500-4162500 GCA_035045945.1 Drosophila anceps
AACGTTCCTCAGTTGGCAAACTTTGGACACTCTATATCATAACTAGCGCAACGACTATTCGAAATTCGTTAGCAAATCTTATCTTTGGGAAAGAACGAATGAAATCTTACTTCTAGTCAAATATGCATAGACATCTTTGTAATTTGACATTATGAGCTACAAATTGCTAAAAATCATATGAGCTAATGATGTGCTAAAGTATATTTATAAGTGAGTCTACATCTGTTTGATATTTGACTTCTGAGCTGTGTGTCTCAGTGTCCGTCTCTGTGTGTACTCAACGATTATACTCGTGTCAATTGATGTGCCGTACCTCAAGAGCCGGATAAACTGGCTGTGCGTTCTATGTATATAAATAGATATCGTATAGTGAATACTATATATGCGATATGTGGCCATAGCTGAACGCATCTGCATCTGCACATATGACGACTAGAATATAATCAGGTTTCGTATGCATTACACTAGAGCTTTATGGGCTAGATGAACAAATGTTGACAATATTCATAAAGAGCCCATGTTTATGGCTAACAGACGCCGGCGATGATGTCAATGGTGTTGTCTATGACTCGGCTCGAGCTACAGATATGAGATATGAGGGGGGAGGTGTGTTTGGCTGTTGCGTACTCACCTCCAAGATGGGCTTCTTGCAGCCGAAACAGGTGCCCGAGTAGTTGCTCACGAAGCAATCAGAGCAAACCGGTTCGCCGTTCTGTATGTTGAAGGTGGCCTCGGTGATGGGCTTTTGGCAGTCCTTGCAGGCGAAATGCTCCGGATGCCAGGTCTTGCCCAGGGCCGTAATGATGCGCTGCTGTATGACCTCATTGCACTTGTGACAGATCGATTCCGACTCCGACTGTGTGAATATTCAGATAAACAAATACAATACAATTTGCACTTAATTGAAATGAAAATCACGTCGGCAATGCGTTCAAATATTTCATAATTTCATTTTACCCCAGCTACATATAATATTAATAATAATCATAATAATAATAATAATAAATGAGTCGAATGAATGGATGACTAAATGTGCGAGAATGAATGGGTAAATAAACTATATACTATATATATATATATAGTGTTTATATATGTATACTGTCCAAAGGGGCGTGATGTTATGCCTTGAGTTCATAAACCGCAACAACAACAACATTGAATTTGAGTAACTCAGAGCGCAGACCACAAAACACTTTTTTTTTTGTTTGTTTTAATAACAACAATAACAATAGCAATTAAATGATGAGCATCAGCGTTGCAGCACTTTGATTACATATATTATATAGCCATAATTGTGCTTTCCCGTGTAGATACATATGTATAGAATCTACAAATACATATATATATATATATATATATATATATATATATATATATATATATATATATATATATATATATATATATATATATATATATATATATATATATATATATAAATTTATTTATATATATATATAATGTTATGTTATGTATGTTAAATAGATGAGCAACTGGCCGCTTCGGCATTTCTATGCATTCATCAAAGTTAATCAAGTCTTATAATTATTTATGTAATTTAGCCATTATTTATTCAGAAAAAAAAACACTCACAGCAGGAGATCTAGCATTTGCTTTAGTCTATGCCAAAAACAAGTAAGAATGTTGCAGTCGGGCGCCACCGACTGCCCAATGCTCGTTCATGTTTACAGTTTACAGTAACTGAACTGTCCAATTTGGAGTTTCTACATAGCTTCAAAACTGTAGAAGACGTGAGCATATGCTTTGTTGTTCAATCTGCAAAGTAACTCTACAAGTTTACAACACAGCAGTTTACACAGCAGGAGATCTAGCATTTGCTTTAGTCTATGCCAAAAACAAGTAAGAATGTTGCAGTCGGGCGCCACCGACTGCCCAATGCTCGTTCATGTTTACAGTTTACAGTAACTGAACTGTCCAATTTGGAGTTTCTACATAGCTTCAAAACTGTAGAAGACGTGAGCATATGCTTTGTTGTTCAATCTGCAAAGTAACTCTACAAGTTTACAAAGTTTACAAAGCTTATATTTCACTCAGCTGAATTATTGAATTGCTATGTTTACAGCTCGAAAGCTTTAGTAGATATAGATATAGATGAGTGTACTATATGTATATATATATATATATATATATATATATATATTTGGCCTTGACTTGTCTATACGAGAATATATATTCAAAATTTCCAGATTATCGTGCTCAAAAGAGAATAGAACTTTTACAAAATACTGTTCCACATTGCCACGCCCCTAATGGGGAGCAATATATATAGCTTTTCATTGATCTTTAGAGGTTCCTAACAGCTGTTGGCCTCTACGTCTACAGCCATGCAGAAGTTTTAACCAATTTGCCACGCCTGCAATAGGCGTATTTATATATGCATGTGCTATGATGAATATATATTACAAATTTCAGGTCTCTAGCACCTTAAATAATAACTTTTCTGCTAGACCAGTTAAAGTATTTGCCAGTTGGTCAGGCTTTTAGTGGGTGTATTGGGAAGATCTGAACAATTGGTAAGCTGATGGTACCAAACGAGTATATTTTCCGAATTTCATTTGAAGACCAGGCGAACATTGCACAAAACCCATAGACTCATTTCACTAATTGAACGAGTATAAAAAGAAACATTTTTAAATTTGTGAATAAAAAAGAAATTTTAAATTTGTTAAATTTGTTTGTACAAATTTAAAATAAAAAAACATGTTTAAATTTCTAAATAAAGAAGAAATTTAAAATTTCTTAATAAATTCGATTAATTTGTTAAACTCGAATAACATTTTTGCATTGCCGAAACGTAGTTCTTTCGGAGTGATGTATGACTACAAACTTTGCAATCAATTCAATTAGCCAAAATGTATTTGATGGCCAAGATTAAACCTGAAATCAGCTGATTTAATGCTGTTCACTTAACTCAATTTATTATTGGCTTCCACAATTTAAAAATGTTCCCATAAATGTCCAAATGAGAAATGATCAAATTACGAGTTTCGGCTCTTCAAACGCATTCGCCTTGAACTTTACACGCGGTTCACAGAGATTCACGCTGACAGATTGTAGAACTTAACGAGACATTTCGAAGGCAATTTTAGTACATTTTTAGGCAAGCACTTTAATCGATGAGTATCTATTTAAATTGTTGAATTACTATATTCCATATAGCTGGACATTACTGAGCCGATATCTATACGCATTAATCATCGTTTCGATGGCACGTACTGGACATTTCGTCAGACATTTCCATGGCTGACCATATTGAGCGGAATCGCCCACTAACTGTATGGGCCACCCACGGTGCTGTGTCATGGATAAGCACGCATACATATAATGTCGCCGAGGCTCGTTAGTCGAGTTGCGAACCATTTCGAGGCGTTGCTACAGGCGTCAACTGATTGGCACTGATAACGGCGATGCAAAAACAAAAGCAAACACACAAACAGCAAGGCGACGTCACCATAGCCGCAAAAGCCGCAAGGCAAGTGGTAAACGGTAAATGGCAAACGGCGAACGGTAAACGTGAAGCGGGCGCATAAGTATAATGAAAATCGTTGCTCGTAAAAATGAAAAATGGCAACAGCTCGTAAATTTGACCAATTTACACGCTGCACTTTCAGCTGCCGTTATGCCTGTTGCTGTTCTATTTACACACGTGTGTGTGTGTGTGTGTGTGTGTGTGTATGTGTGCGTGCATCCGTGCGTGCAAGTTGCTGGCAGAGAAGTCGACGTCGGCGCTCACCAAATTTAATTTGTCCGAATTAAACACACATTAATTTTTCGGCTAGCAATTGCGAGCACTTTTGCTGCCTGACTAGCGCTGCCAGTTGTTGTTGCTGTTGCTGTTGCTGTTGCTTTACTTGCTTATTTAAAGTTTGCGCCAGATGTAGCAACAGCAACAACAGCAGTAATAATGAAGACGGCGACGTCTCACTTAGATCATCGCTAGAGTTAGAATTGAATTAAACAAATGAACGCAAATCGACACGCAGTGAGTGAGAGAGAGTGTGTAAAGAGGAAGAGGTAGAAGGAGAGCGAGAGCGAGTGCCAGCACGAGCGCGAGCCCGCACACACACACTCCACGTAAGACTGCCCTACCATAAAAGAAAACAGTAAAAACAAAGACAACAACAACATAAGCAGTAGCAACAGCACCAACAGCAGCAGCAGCAGCAGCAGCAAGTCAGAAGCAAACAAACAAAAAGCAGCGCAAAACTTAACGAAACATTTTGGCGCCCATTGGCCAGCAAACAAAAACAAATGAAAGTAAACAGACGGACTCAACGATGACGAACCTTTAATACTCTTTCAGAAGCATATGCATCGATAGAATCGTTAAATTGCCAGCTTTAGCTGTATTTTATGTTTTCTGTTTTAATACTAAGCCTGAGTAGTTCTATAACAAAACTATATACATACATACATATATAGTACAGTATATAGTATATATATGTATATATACTATATAATTACCAACTGTAACTTCTAATAGGTCAAAAACTGAGCCAAATAAAAAAGTGTCGAAGTGTCGAATACCCTCTTTCTTTTAAATAGTTTACATAAAAGCTCTACAAATAGTTCGAAATATAATTTAAAAATTTTAATTTAAAAAAATTTTATAAATACTATTAAATAAAAAAATTAAGTCAATTGAAAATAGAATTAATAAAGTAATATAATAAATATATTCAAGGCAAAGTTTTAATCAATTTAAGAAACAAATTAATGTAATATAATAAATATATTAAATACAAAATTTAAGCCAATTTTATAAAAATTTAATAAAATACAAAAAGTTTTAGTCAATTATAAAATATATAATAATAATTATAGTCTCAAGAGTGTATTCTTCCATGGCGTATATATAAACACTGAAATAATATTGATTTAAATTAAATTAAACTAAAATTATAATTGTCTCTTATATGTACATATGTATGTACACATGTATTTGTACATATGTATATACATACATACATAGACACGTTTGTGTTCATGAAAATAGTACTGCAACTGAGCGCTAAATGTTGGCCACGGAAATGTAGGGATAAACAATATATTTGAAAACAATTTAAAACGAATATAAACATATTCATATTCATATATTCATATTCATTTTTTTAATAATTTTTATTTATAATTTCTATTTTTTGTTATATATTTTTAATTTATAATTTTTATAAACATAATCTAGTTGTTCATTAAAATAGTAGTGATTCTCAAATTAGGAAAAGAAACTTTTAAATATTATTCTGACTTCATATATTATGTTTTACTATCATATACATATACTAAATTGAAAATAGTTTTGTATAGCTTTGCATTAGAACTAATAAAAAATGTTGTACATGCAAATTGCACTGTTCACCTGTTACACCTGTGTGTAATGTGCTGTTGTTTTGCATTGATTGGATTTTGTGCTGTTATCAGTTAATTGGCGCAATCAGAGTGTGAGCCGTCTAGGTGGCCAAATGAACAGCAGCAGCAACCACTGCAACAACAACAAATAATAACGTAAACAAGCGTAAACAATTTAGCCGGCGCAGTTTTCCCTTGAAAAGCCAAACAAAGCGCAGTAAGTGAAAACAATTTATTTCAATTTTTGTTGAATTTATATTTTATAGTTTGCTTATTCAAATGCGATAATTAAAATATTGCGCGCATGATTCACAAAACACACACACACACACACACACACACACACACTCTCTCTCTCTCTCTCTCTCTCTCTCTATTTGTAATGTTGTTATTGTTGCTGTTGTTGCTGTTGTTGCTGCTGTTGCCATTGCCCAGAGGCCATCAATCAATGCTGTCAATCAACGAGGCGCTATGTTTAGCCATACAAATTATTGCTTTCGGCCAACATTGCGTATAAGTAATTGCCATTAGAGCCACACCGGGGCGTGGCCGGGGTGGGTGGCACTGCTCAGCTGCTCTAAGATCTTGAGCAGATCACTTAACACTGGTCATTGACCCTGACACACAAAATTGCTACCCAACTACATGTATGGAACATTATTTTTAGACAATATCCGATCCAGCTATATACACAGACCATAAGTCGATTAAACTCTACTTTATGGCCCCATATATTGGCCAATAGAAATTCAGTCTACAGCCCATTAATGGCCAGCTATAAAATAATCAAAGCTTTGCAATTATTTTACTTATCTCGATTTGTCTACTCAAAACACTTTTGTAAATATTTACTGCAGCATAAAATGTTTTCTTTTATTTTGGGATTTTCGCAAAGAATCAGAGGGGATATAGGGAAGGACTTGCATATAAGAAAACTTCTATTTACAGTGTAGTTTAAGTATCGATTTCAAATTTCAATTCGGTTTTAAAAATTCAATCTCAAATCTCAAATTCGATTTCAATTTGCAATTTAAGATTTCTAATACAATTTCACAGCTCAGAATTAATTGAAAATTTCTTAAAATTTTCTAATATATATCATATGAGTCTATTACATATTTTGGAAGATTAAATGCTATACTAATATATTTTCATTCAGAAAATGATGTTAACTCATTGATCTTTCATCAAGTCCTATGCTACATATTATAATAGGAAAATAGCTCAGTATTTTCGCTTACCAATTCTGCCCTAGCTAACAAGTTCAAAGGAATTCGTCTTTGTATTGAAACATAATTTTGTTAAAGCCAAAATGAAAGTAAGTTAAGGAAAAAACGTGCAAAACAAATCATTCAGTTCAATTGGCTGCCAAATTTAGCCTTGGAATGTCGACGTTTGAAAATGATGTCAGAACTGAGCGTGGCTTTTGGGAGCTGAGCTGTGCGAGCACCGTTAGATCGCCGTCTGCCTTCTGGCACTCGGCGACACTTTTGCTTTTCCCAGCAGATCCGTGGGCGTTGCGCCCAGCTCCAATCTCCAAGCTGCAAGCTCCGAGCTTCCAGCGCCCTCAGCTCCCTCAGCTCTCAGCTCAATTCGAAATTTATAACATATGTATATAGATCAGCGGCTTTCGCGTGAGCAGCTTCAAGTGTCGTTTGATTTACAATTTGTGTCGTTGCTGTTGTTGTTGTTGTTGTTTTTCTTCTTTTTTTTTTGGAAAGTTTCATGTTCGCCCACTAAAACAAGACGTCAACTGGAGGAGGCGCCCAAGCACGTTGTTAAATATTTACAAATATTTTTTTTTTTTTTTGGATTTTTTATGAATAGTTTTTCGATTTGATGAGTTTGTGCTTGGGTTTCTTTTAGTTTATTTTTCTTAGTTTTTTTTTTTTTTTATTTTTAGTATGATAATTATCCGAAGTACCAATAAGGCAAGGCAGCCCATATGGAGACGCGCTTTGTGCGCGTGAGTAGCAGCAATGAACGTGTGAGCGACTGCTAGATACCCTGCATAAGGGAGCTGCGCAGCGGATGCTGTCTTAGCTATCGTCTGTATATCGATACATCGATAGTTATCGACAGCGGCTAGGCTCGCTTTAAGTGTGAATAATTGCTATGCCTATTCGCGCTGCATATTATGTATACATACACTCATTAACCAACAGTTATATATGCCTTTCCTATCGAACATTACAGGGTATTTACCAAAAAAAAAAAAAAAGTCAACATGATAGTGAGAATCTTGTTGCTGTTTTTGTCTCTGGTTTGTAAGACATCAAAATTCCACTCGCTATGAATCTTGCACATGGCTGACTAACGCCAACTTAGGAGTCGACACTTCACACACGACACCAGCCAAAGAAAACGCTTTCGGACGTGGTCAATGCGGCGTATACGCAACGGCAACGACAACGGCAACGGCAGCGGCGACGGCAACCTGTTTGCCAGGGCAGCCGCCCACACGCCACATTTAGCTGTTAGCCAGCTGGGCAGCCACTTGGGCGAACCAGCTCGAACGGAAAGTAAACTCGAACTTTCATCTAATGGCCCAAGACAGCTGAACATGTTGTAGCTCAGGCTGATGATTTATGTGATGAGACTGATGACTGTGTGCCATCTATTGAGATATTGATATTCACTTACCATTGTTGTTCCTGTTGCCTCCTTCTCAGCTTTGGTTTAGTTTTGGGATTTGGATTTGCTGTAGAGATTTTTGCAAATGGAAAACTTGAACAAAAATTGAAAAAAAAATCAAACAAACAGAAGTTGTTATATGGCTTTTATAAGATAATATATGTTAACTGTCAAATCGAAATTCAATAGAAATGAATGAAATAACAAAGGCTTATCGTAGTTCGTTCGCATGCTACGATATGATATGCTAGTCAAGGCAAGTGCTTGGAAGTTGCACAAGGAAATGGAACTCGAATAACATGTTCGATACACATACATATGTTATGTGAGTTGAACAATCGATAGACATCGGATTTGACAGACGAGGCATCACTGCAGGCCAACCCAGTGGAGGGCAGCTGCTTAGCTCTTGACAGCGAGTGATTGGGTTGAAGCTGCCGCCAAGAAGAGGAAGCATCAGCAACTCAGCACTCTAATGACAAACTGATACACACACACACACACACACACACACACACACACACACACACACACACACACACACACACACACACACACACACACACACATACACACACATGCAGAGAGTGTCAGACGACTTGTCAGGCGAAATGAATATTGAGAACGGCAAACAACCAAACAAAAATTTATATTAATAAATTGTTACAATTACATTTTTTTTTTTGTTCGTACAAATTTCAGTTGAGAATTTTTTAAGTGAATTGTCCAAAAAAAAGTAGAAACCGCGAACCGAACCAAACCAAACCGAGCGAAACGAAACGAACGAACCGAACCGGCGAGCGTCGACCAAGAAACTGAAATTGAAACCGAAACGCAGCGAGCAGTGAAGCCAGCAGCGAACAGTGAGCAGCGAAAACAGCGACTACAGCAGCAGCAGCAGCAGCAGCAGCGGCAGCGACGTTAACGTCAGCGACAGCAGCAACAGCTACAATGGACTCTAAGAGCCCCACAGAAATGAGCGCGCGCAGGCGCCGCAACCATGGCGTGGTCCATCTACAGCAGCAGCCGCAGCAGCAGCAGCAGCAGCCGCAACAGCAGCCGGCGCAGCAGCGCCGCAAAGCTGCTGCACATCAGGAGCGTGCAGCGGGCAGTCAGCTGTTCAGCCGCAGCAAGGCTGCTGCCAAGCAAAGCCCAGCGCCGAGCAAGCCCTGGATAAATTCCGTGAGCATTGCCGTTGTGCCGCCGAGTCGCCAAAGCAACACCAACACCAACAACAACAACAACAAAACTAACGCCAGAGGCAAGAAGCAGAATCGCTGCACATCCGCCAGAGAGCTGCATCGTGATGTACAGCGGCCGCTAGTGATGCCGCCGCCAGCGACGTCGCGCGTGGCATTCGGACGTAGCTGCCCCAGCGCGGCGTCCACGATAACTGTGACGCCAATGACTATGACAACACTAATGCGTCGCGGCAATGCCGGCGGCGGCGGTGGCAGACAGGACACGCCCCGACCGAAGCCAATGCAGGCGGCACACGAGCAGCTGGAACTGCTGCTGACACACATCGAGCAGGATACAGCGGCGCCGCCGCCGCGACGACGCAAGCCGGCGCCAGCGAAGACCGTGCGCCGTCAAATGGAGCATCCGCCGCCGGTGCCGACAGTGACGCCGCTGAGCAGTGCTCGTGGTCACGACATCAGCCGCACGCCACGACCTGGCGAATTCATCGGCTACGACAACAACATGCATTTGGATGTAGCCGGCGGCCATGCTGTGACCGCGGACGACGTGGTGCCGCTCACCCAGAATCCGCGTTTGCTGGCGCCCGAGAAGCGCCAGGCGCTGCTCGAGCTGTTGTCGCGCAGCGAGCCGCATGACCAGGAGCTGGTCAGTGCTTTGCGCACCGAGATCACCAATGCCGGCGATCCCTCCACGGACGCCATGCGTCTCACTCTCCAGATGCTGTAAGTATTCACATACACACACACACACGCACACACACACACACACACACATCTGTATATGTATGTCTGTGGCAGCGCAGGCGGCGTCGTCGGCAACTGTTGTGTGTCCCAATGATGTCATCATCATCGTCGTCGTCGCCGTCGCTGCGTGCTCTGAGAGCGTCAGCTGCGCGCTCTCCAGCGCTTTGCCATTGCCATTGCCAGTTTTGTTTTTGTTTTTGTTTTTTTTTTTTTTGTTTTGCGTCTGCTCGCACCTCGCCTCTGCCTTAGTCAGCTGCCAATGCGCTGCTGACGCCATCGCTGGCGCTGCTTTCGAGTTACTCACCCAGCGGCAACTCCGCCGTCGCTGCTGCTGCCGCTGCTGCCACTGCTGCTGTTGGCATGCAAAGATTTTTGTTTTCGTTTTTTGTTTTCATTATTGTTTTCGTTTTTGTTTGTCGCCCTCAGTTTGCGATTAGAAGTATTTACTACCAAGTGCTACCTGTGTCTGCTCGGCGCAGTTGGTTAGCGGATCACCTGACTGGATCAATCGCAGCTGACAGCTGACATTATCTATTGACTTGACCCCTATATCGAAGAGCAAACCTATCAGTAGCAGCAGAGTAAAGACCTATTTATTTATGAGTAGTAGTGTATGTATGTATGTATTACATATAGACATACATACATACATACATACATATATGTATGCCTAAGGGACTTGGCTATATGTGAGCTTAAACCCGAAAGCTAGACAAACTGTTAGACTAGGGTTTAGACATATAGATAGACACACATATGATTCAACATACATATCTGTATTGAATATATCTATATAAATATATATACATATGTAAACATTAAGCTTTATGGGGTCAGTAGAACACACACAAAACATTTCTGCTGACATATGCAAAATTGTAAAACTTTGGATAATAATTTGTCCCCCATATAAACTGCAATCGTATGTAGTTGTAGTAATACTTTAGCTATGCTATCTCTCTCTCTCTCTCTCTCTCTCTCTCTCTCTCTCTCTCTCTCTCTCCCTCCCTCACTCTCTCTTTGCTTATTGAATTAAATATAAAATCACTTCAGCCCCCATCTAAACTACTATCGTATCTAGTTGTATTAGCACTTACCCATTCCCTGCCTCTCGCTCTCGCTCTCTCTCTCTCTCTCTCTCTCTCTCTCTCTCTCTCTCCGCAACTCTTTGCTTATTTGATTTCATATAATATATGTAAATTAATCAACAGCCTGATTGACTGCAACTCTTCAAGTTGTCAATCCCAATGGCTCAATTGCAGCCACTTTCTTATGCTCTGCTGTCTTTGTTCAATTGCCTAGGCAGAAAGTTGAAACTTCTTTTGATTTGCTTAATTTATGGTTTCCTGGTGTACATACATATGTATATGTATATGTATATGTATATGTATATGTATATGTATATGTATATGTATATGTATATGTATATGTATATGTATATGTATATGTATATGTATATGTATATGTATATGTATATGTATATGTATATGTATATGTATATGTATATGTATATGTATATGTATATGTATATGTATATGTATATGTATATGTATATGTATATGTATATGTATATGTATATGTATATGTATATGTATATGTATATGTATATGTATATGTATATGTATATGTATATGTATATGTATATGTATATGTATATGTATATGTATATGTATATGTATATGTATATGTATATGTATATGTATATGTATATGTATATGTATATGTATATGTATATGTATATGTATATGTATATGTATATGTATATGTATATGTATATGTATATGTATATGTATATGTATATGTATATGTATATGTATATGTATATGTATATGTATATGTATATGTATATGTATATGTATATGTATATGTATATGTATATGTATATGTATATGTATATGTATATGTATATGTATATGTATATGTATATGTATATGTATATGTATATGTATATGTATATGTATATGTATATGTATATGTATATGTATATGTATATGTATATGTATATGTATATGTATATGTATATGTATATGTATATGTATATGTATATGTATATGTATATGTATATGTATATGTATATGTATATGTATATGTATATGTATATGTATATGTATATGTATATGTATATGTATATGTATATGTATATGTATATGTATATGTATATGTATATGTATATGTATATGTATATGTATATGTATATGTATATGTATATGTATATGTATATGTATATGTATATGTATATGTATATGTATATGTATATGTATATGTATATGTATATGTATATGTATATGTATATGTATATGTATATGTATATGTATATGTATATGTATATGTATATGTATATGTATATGTATATGTATATGTATATGTATATGTATATGTATATGTATATGTATATGTATATGTATATGTATATGTATATGTATATGTATATGTATATGTATATGTATATGTATATGTATATGTATATGTATATGTATATGTATATGTATATGTATATGTATATGTATATGTATATGTATATGTATATGTATATGTATATGTATATGTATATGTATATGTATATGTATATGTATATGTATATGTATATGTATATGTATATGTATATGTATATGTATATGTATATGTATATGTATATGTATATGTATATGTATATGTATATGTATATGTATATGTATATGTATATGTATATGTATATGTATATGTATATGTATATGTATATGTATATGTATATGTATATGTATATGTATATGTATATGTATATGTATATGTATATGTATATGTATATGTATATGTATATGTATATGTATATGTATATGTATATGTATATGTATATGTATATGTATATGTATATGTATATGTATATGTATATGTATATGTATATGTATATGTATATGTATATGTATATGTATATGTATATGTATATGTATATGTATATGTATATGTATATGTATATGTATATGTATATGTATATGTATATGTATATGTATATGTATATGTATATGTATATGTATATGTATATGTATATGTATATGTATATGTATATGTATATGTATATGTATATGTATATGTATATGTATATGTATATGTATATGTATATGTATATGTATATGTATATGTATATGTATATGTATATGTATATGTATATGTATATGTATATGTATATGTATATGTATATGTATATGTATATGTATATGTATATGTATATGTATATGTATATGTATATGTATATGTATATGTATATGTATATGTATATGTATATGTATATGTATATGTATATGTATATGTATATGTATATGTATATGTATATGTATATGTATATGTATATGTATATGTATATGTATATGTATATGTATATGTATATGTATATGTATATGTATATGTATATGTATATGTATATGTATATGTATATGTATATGTATATGTATATGTATATGTATATGTATATGTATATGTATATGTATATGTATATGTATATGTATATGTATATGTATATGTATATGTATATGTATATGTATATGTATATGTATATGTATATGTATATGTATATGTATATGTATATGTATATGTATATGTATATGTATATGTATATGTATATGTATATGTATATGTATATGTATATGTGTCATAGCACGTTCAGCGGGGAATTTGTCACAAATACAAACAAAAACGGGAAAAATTATTGAGTTTTGGGTACTATTTGCAATAATTTATAGCTTGATATGAAAGTTGTAAGGTTTTTTGTAATCGCTTAGCGCATATCTTTAGTCAGTCTAGCCGTAGCTAAGGTCTCTCCCTCTCTCTCTCTCTCTCTCTCTCGCCTGAACTGCCCCCCCCCCCCCCCCTTCACAGCTCCCACCCACCTTCACACTAGATGTTTGGCAACTGTTTTTTTTGCAGTTGAGTTCGGCTGATATGAGAAATTCTCTCGTAACTAAATACGACGACCTCCAATCGACAACTGTTTGCGCTTAAAAATCGCGCTGGCTTCTTATTTTGCCGCATTTGTTGTTTCGCCCAACATAAAAAATTTGCAAAACAAATTCCTAGCAAATAATAATACGCGAATGTAGCGCCATTCACTCTAACACTCGGTTGCTGCCAGCCCCAGCCCCAGCCCCAGTCCCAGCCCCAGTCCCAGCCCCGGAGCTGCGACCGCCTTTGCTTTGCCCTTTAGAATCTATCGATAACGCAAGCGGCTTGGACTCGGGCGTGGGGTGCGCTAATACCGCTGCTGCTGCTGCCGCTGCGCTTTATTTGTTTGATCAATAAATTTGCGCCCCCTCCAATCAGCGCGCCCCAATGCTAACGACCGTTCCCAAGTTAGCCCCATCGTCGTTTATTAATGAACTCTTCGACGGCTCCAGGGCTTCAGCTGGATTGTGTCATATTATTTGCGTGCAGTTGGCGTCAGACAGGTAGTGGAGCGCAGGTAGGGAAATTCGTTTGCCATTAGCATGGCAAGCTTTAACCTTAGTGACCCAGACCCAAGTGGATGCCATCATACATACACTAACCGAAACGTGTTCACTCAGATAGCTGAATATAGATCTTAAAGCTTCAATTGCTTTTAGGCTTGGGTGTATATGTACAGATCTTTATTTATACAGTGAATTATACTCTCTTAGTCTATCGATAATCATGATCGATACGCTTCGATATGTTTTTATCGATAAAATATGTGTACTATAGCCCAAAAATGAATTGTTAGAAAGATTTCTCGATATCTAGGGAATGTTAGTTCAATGAACCATCACAACTAGTTAAGCTATATAGTACTGATATTTCTCAAGTCGATCTATATCTATATGTATGCATATATATGATCTAGCTCGGTCTGCGGAATCAATATCAGGAATCTAAGCTCAAAGAATTGTCAGAAATAGTTAAGCTTCATACAACTGTGTTCATAAGAATAGTAGTGCGGCTGAAGTGTTGTTTTGTGATAGGCATAATACTATGAAAACAATTTAAAGCAAGTATTAAGATTAACGTAAAAATGGCTATATATCTAAACATATATTTATTCCAACATTTCAGTCGCACTACTATTTTTATGAACAGCAGTATTTCTCTAGTCGATCTATAACTATATGTGATCTAGCTTGGTCTGTCAACCCCTTAGTTAGGGTATCGATGTCGAGAGTAAAATCCCAAAGAATTATCAGACCCAGTTAAACTACATACAACTGTGTTCATAAGAATAGTAGGGCGACTGAAATGTTGGACAGCAAATTGTTGTGAATAGCATATTTTGAAAACAATTTGAAAATAAGTATTAAAATTAACATATAAATGTATATATTCCAACATTTCAATCGCACTACTATTTTTATGCACGCATTTGTGCATAGTTGAGACATTCCTTTAGTCGATCTATAACTATGTGCAGGTATAGTAAGTGATCTAGCTTGGTCTGCCGACCCGTGAGTTAGGGCATCGATGACGCTTGGTTATTTTCTGACATTGGCCTTGAGCTTTGGGTTGGGTGGGACATGTGTGCAGCTGCTCTCAGGGGGGAGGAATTGCGTGTCGACAGCCCATATGATATCCGATGAAGCAGCCCGTTGGGGTCTGCGAGACTGTGACGTCAGCAGCGTGCCAGGCTGATGCAATTAGCCGGCTTTTGCGTTGTGCTAATCATCCAAATGGCAAGCGGCAAATTATTTTGGGGCTTCGACATCGGGTTTGATTTATTAGCGTCAATTCGAATGCTCAAACCTTTCTCTCTCTCTCTCTCCACTCCCGTGCAGGCCGCTGGCTTTGACGCCGGGAAATTCGCCGTATTGCGAGCGCTTCTGGGAGGGTCATCGCTATCTGAAGGAGCGCCAGCGACTGCATCAGGAACTGCAACCGGACGACTTGCGCTACAAGGAGGTCAAGATACTGCGCTCCCCCAACGGCAAGTTCTTCCTGTCCAAAACGCTTGAGGAGGAGCTTAAGGATGAGAAGCATGTGCTGGACTTCATTGAATCGGAGCTGCAACGTGGCCAGCTGCCCACAGTGCTGCCCGAGCAGGGCACACGTCAACGCCAGGCTCTGGATGAGCGTGTCGAGCTAGACCGCCAGAAGCGGCTGGTGAGCGAGTGGCGTGCCCAGCAGCGTATCGCCGAGCAGAAGCAGACGGGGCAACAGGTGACCAGGCGCATGCTAAAGAAGGCCAAGCAAATTAAATATCAAAAGCAGGAGCACGCCATATGGAGAGCCAAGCGGGAGCAACGGCACCAGCAGCTGATGATGGAGCAGCAACTGAACTTGGATTTGGACCTGGACCTGGACCTGGACATTAATCTGTCATTGCAGATGCCTCAAAACAGCGATGATTACAATGAAGCCACTCTCCAACAGACAGATGACAGCGCAGACCACATCTTGGATGTGAATCAGAAATTGGTCTTACAGCTTGACAGCGATGAGACTGACCAGCTCGACGATGAGGAAGACGCGGATGCTACTCCACGTCCGTCTGCCACTATGGGCCAAATTCAAGAACTGGACAACGACTTAGTCGATACACGGGAGCAACGTCGCCAGTTCCAGAATCAATGCCAGAGCAGCAGTCTCTACGGCAATGCCAATTGCCTGACACCCTGGACATTGTATTCCAAGTAAGTGCATCTCTCGATCTCTCTTTGCCCTCTCCCACATCTAAAAATTATCTACTCTACGCAGCATTACCAACAATCTGGTTGAGCAAATGACTCGGAACATTGACGCCGAGCTACATCGCAGCATTGCCGGCTTCATCAAGGACTTTGTGGACAAAGAGACGCGCACAACCAATCAGACCAATTGACGGTCTCAACTTCAGTTCACTTGCATTGCCACTGAATCTGTTAACATTCGTTCACACTCGGCCAGCCAACAAATTGTACGTGCACCAATTGTACATGACTATGTACAAATAGATATAAATATATATATATATATATATATATATATATATATATATATATATATATATATATATATATATATATATATATATATATATATATATATATATATATATATATATATATCATCATTTGAGATAGTGCCTAACTAAAGTAAAGCAATTGCAAAAACGATCAAACCTAAATCAACTAAAGCTTCTAATTAACTAACTAATACATCCAGCAAGAAGACAGCAGACTCTCTATGCAGCTCAGGAAAATCATTTATACAATCATTTATACGTCAATCTACAGATATCTATACATTTAATCTATAAAGGATTGGTTTAGATGCGGCGTTGATGGACGTTAGGCAGGCGTTTGATCTGGCACCTGGGACTGTGCCAGAAAGTAAGCGCAGCCACACCAGCTCAATTTTTCGTGCTGCCGTCCGATCGGAAGGACCCTCCAGCTATAACAACCCAAGCTGGACTCCCCCCACGCAGTATTCGTGGCGCAACACTATACACTTTCTACATGGCAGTTGTACCTCAGTTCAATATAAGAACTGCGCATGGAATCCTTATTGCAACCAATGCAGATAACACCGCCACCCGGTCGCGTGACATGTCAGCTCAAGAAGCTCATGCTTCACTGCAAACATGCCCCTATTCCTTCTAGTCTTGGGTCCATAGGTGGTGCATCGCCGGCTGCACACAAAAGTCGGTACACACAACCTTTTCCACTAGAAGAGGAGACTGCCAGGATATATCACTGGGATTCCTTAGGATTAGGAATAGTAGTACCTTGGTGTCACTCCTGACAGATGACTGACCTTTAGAGCATATATGTTAGCCATGTGACCACAATATGCATTTTAAAAACTGTATTGGACTGTGAGAGCCTCTAACAAAATATGTTTAATCAGCAAGTCCACCATTACCAAGGCAATAATTGTCCCATTTTTCCTATATGGAATCCTTTTGCGCGGTCTCAAGAAATTTGACATTCTGCAAAACAAAGCGCTACAAAGCTGGATTCGAGCTTAGTTTAGGGGTTTAGCCTTCTTCCTACAGTCAGTGGGCGGCACAGCTCCAGATGCGCGGACAGACTGGCAGCGCAACCAAACCAGCTCGCATTTAATCTGGCTATCAATAACAACAGGCGAAGGCTGAAATGATTACATCGTCTGGACCGCAAGGCAATCTAATAAACATGATATATTCTAGACTACAATAGACTTAAGATATTGTCACGCCCTTTGTGGACATAGACATATAATTTTTTGTCAAACCTTAGAACTAGTCTAGAGTAACGTAACTATAAAATTTTGAAGTTAAGAATTCAAAACTGTTGAAAATACAGAGCACAAATTGGGAAGTTATACACTTTTGGCGTTTGTGATATATATTTAAAATTTCAAGTCTCTAGCAATAGTACATCAATAGTGCGGCAAATATAACATTTCACTCTGTAGGTAATGTGTTACGCTCCTAAAAGTAAACAGTTGATTTCACATTCGATTAGCCCAAAGGTATGCAACGTGTAAAGGTAGTTCGATGTCTGGAAAAATTCGCATTCTCTTTTGTTATTTTATTACTTTGTCAAACGTATGGAAATTAAATTCAATTTATACAGCTATACAGCGGTCAATGCACTTAGCAACTAACTAGTAACTAGTACTACAAATTACACACTATAGAACTATGGAATATGTGGTCGATCATATACAAACGTCTTTTCATCCTGTAAGTTTAGTTCGACAATTTCAAGAGTACACAATCAGTAAGTGTGTGTGTGTATGTGGATGTATGGGTGTGTGTGGGTGTGATGTCAACAGTGGTTTGTCGTTTGTGTATTACAAATGCTGTGTCTTTAAAAGTAAGGGCTACTTATTACACGTAAACTAACTTAATTACAGACTATGCTTAGTGCGATTTGTGTATCCGCCAGTAAGCATATATATATATTTATATATATATATATATATATATATATACTAAGTGTGTGTGTGTGTGTGATTGTAAAAAAAAAGTACAATAAATATGTTGCTGAGCTAAGGAATTCTACACACAGTATCCATGGAGACATGCGGCAAGTTGTGCTCTCACAGCAAGTTGGAGCAGCTGACCTCGGAGGCGGCACAGTTCGTGGAGCGCGGCAGGAATTGTATGTGCTGCCAGGTGGCATTGAAGCTGCACCAAACAGAAAGAGACAGACAGATATAGAAAGAGAAAGATAGAGAGAGAGAGAGAGAGAGAGAGGGAGAGTGATATTAGTGAAAAGATCAACGAAGCTAAAGCCAATAACACTTACAGATAGCGCTCGGCCAGCTGCCGCTCCACATGTGGCTTGATGCGCGCATAGTCCTTGTCCGCAATCGTTGTGCTGCAATGCTGTTGCATGTAGGCGAGCGTAAAGAGCTCGTTCTCATTGTATGAGCGCAGGCCGGGC
Source organism: Drosophila anceps (assembly GCA_035045945.1). NCBI lineage: Eukaryota > Metazoa > Arthropoda > Insecta > Diptera > Drosophilidae > Drosophila > Drosophila anceps. Next base: position 4,141,777 of record JAWNON010000053.1, read on the forward strand.
ACACGCAGCCGCCGGGTCAGTCCCAATGCCTCATAGGTAACGGCTTGATCGATGCCGGCCCCCTGTATAGCCGTGCCAGCATCGATGGCCGTCACAAAGCTACTGAGCGCTCGCGCTGCCGTTCGAGCTGCGCTCAGCGTTACATGGAAGCTCTTCAGCGCCTCCGGCGAAAACGTGCGCAACTCATGCACAAGATGCGGCGGCTGGCCGGCGGACAGACAACTGATATCCGGCTTGGCATACTCAATCTCGGGCACCGCATCGCTTATGTCCGTGCTCTGGGCATTGAACTGCAGCAGAAAGGTGGGGAAATTGTTGATCAGCGTCTCCAGAATGTCCGTGCCAATGCGCGCAAAGTTCACAGCCCTGCGGTAGGAGAGACAGGTTGATTGACGGAAGAGTTGACCAATAGCAAAATACCTACACGGGATAACGATAGTCGTAATAGTTGTTGTTCACCAGGACACGCGAAACGAGCAGCATGTTCAGCTTGTTCGAGTAGGCTATGGGCTGTGGGTGATCTGTCGTGTACATCTCGGACACAATGCTAAAGATAAAGACAGAAAATAATTCGATTAAACAATATCCAAACATGAGCCTAGGCTCTAGCCTGATATCCACTCACACATCCAGCATGCCCAAGGTTTTCAGCTTATTCTCCATGCGCGACCGTCGGAAGGTCCAAATGGACTCCAAGTGCTCCACAAAGTTCAGGTTGCTCAACAGCAAATCGTTGTAGTAGTTGCTGATGTAGTCCGGCTGCTCAAACACTTCGCTGGGTATGCCAAACTGTAGCCGCATCTCGGCCAGCTTCTTATGCATAAACTGTCGAGCTGTCGGCTCCAGCCAGCTGGCCTGCGCCAACGAATCCTGCAGCTGGTTACGCAAACTGTAGAACATCAGCTGCAGGAACTTCTCATTGCCAATTGTCTTGTTTAAGCCAGTTGGCTCGTTGCTGCGTATGCGCGATACTCCCTCAAACTGCTGCTTGGGCGGCTGCTGCTGCAGTGCGTCCACGGCAAAGGGCACCCAGTCGCGCACCACCTTGCTGCAGAACAACCAGCGCGGATAGCTGGCCGTGCGTCCATAAATGGCATGATCAAAGTGCTCCGCCAGTGTGCGGTACTCCTTTGACAGATGCGGCAACATTTGACGTGCCAGCGACCAGATGATAAAGTTGTTAATGGGTCTGCGGACAAAAGGAAAATAATTACATACATATACATATATATATATATATATATATAGGAGCATCTATTAGATAGCTGATCCGAATGTTGACTTACTTTTTGTCTGAGGTGGAGATAAGCGTGGACAACTCATGAAACACTTCCACATCACGCACCAGCACTTCCGTCTCCTCGCTGATCCGCGTGTTGGGAAAGATGGCCTGCAGAGACTCCAGAATGCGCAGCTGTCGCGATAAAAAATTAAACAGATATAAGATGCATATAGATAGTCTAGATTGAATCATCAAGTGAATATCCTGGTATATATGGCCATTTGATCTGAATACATAAAGACATCTGTAGTAACCGGAATTTTAAAAATAAAACTGGGCTAGCTACCAGACCATGCCACATAACCTGAACAGATAAGTATGTTAAGGCTCCACTCTTCATCGTGAACTGAATCTGCATACAATGGAAGAGCAGATTGAAAAGCACAGTGATATACTGATTAGACACTGGAGTATCTTCGCGATAGGAATGAATTTTGCCAAAACAATTAGCCAACTACAAAGACCACCCGCCAACATGAGAGTATTTGTAAGTCCTCTTGCCTAAGCATGAGGTTAGCATTATACTTGTTAGATACTACTTTAGGTGAAATGTAGTATTAGGAATTATGCAAATTAAATCTACCTACTTATTAACATCTAAGCATTAATGACTAATGAAAACTGAATTGTATTGAATACCAAAAAGAGCTCAAATAAAATATAATCCAACAGACATTTCGTAGTAAGCCTTTTTCTCAGTTTTGAAGTAAAGTATTACAGTTACAATAAACTATTTATATGCATATCTGTCGTATTGCACTGATAACATGATGTGTGAAGAGAGTCTCCATGAGAGTGAGAGTGAGAGAGAGAGAGACAGTAAGAGCTACTACTGACTGTTGCTGAGTATACATGAATATACATAATTATATTTATCTAAATACTTCCTTTGTTTTCAAAATATTGTTTATCACAAAATTTTGCTGTCCTACAGCTCAGTCGCACTCTTACTATTTTTATGAACACTATTTCTATTTCAGCTAGAGATGACTATTAAATATATAATATATATATAAATATTGACTTATACGTATATGTATCTATCTATAAACATGTTTATATATCCTATTTGCTAATTTGATCATTAGAACTATGGCTATGCAAACATATACTATGTGCCAAGTCTAGGATCTGTGCATCTTATATTAAACCCGTTTGGCAGCGAGTTGAGAGAACTTTCTGCAAACTGAAATGCCAAAGTGCTATATATGCGTAAATCAATTAGTACGCTGCGAGCTTTAAATTGAAACTAGTTTTCGAGAGTAATTGGGGAATCACAGTGTATAGTTGTGTGTGTTTACCGATGGCGCGATGCTCTTCAGCTCTGCCAGACGAAGCAGTTTGTTCTGCTGCCGCTCGCCGCTGCCTTTGGCGGACTCGATGTGATTCACTATGCGCCGCTCATAGTGGAAAATGTCATCTGCAAACAGATCTGCCTCGCGCGACACGATGCCTGAAAAGATGTGCACTATGCATTAGAAATTGTCTTTCGACTGGCTGATCGTTCAGTTGCTCACCCATATTGATGGCAAAGTCGCGCAGGAGCAGCTTATAGCCACGCACGACCTCCTCGTCGGCGTCCGGGCCATAGAAGAACTTGTCCGGCAGTCCCACTTCGCCCTCGTCCAGGGTTATGACATAGTCGTAGGGCACATTATAGCTGTTCTCCACACTGACGCGATAGTAGGGAAAGATGCCGAACTTCGTTTGCAGCAATTTCAGGGCATTCTTGTACTCCCAGTTCTGCAATCGATTCGTTGCCGAAATTGCCTGCCAGCCACCTGAAAGCAATGGAAAGAGGAAGACAATTAGTATCAAGTATCATGCGGTAATCCAATGTCCGGGGGAATGTCCCATTGCGTACCCATTGAGGGTAGCCTCACCTCAGCTTGCCCCCCCCTGCTCTGTCGTCGATGGCAACATCGAGCGCCGCTAATGAAATTCGACAAAAGCACAAAATATGAAATTTGGCACAACTTATGACAGCTTCTTATACTCATGCATATACAGATTAGAGCATTACGATGTGCTGCCTGTGTGTGTATTTTTGGGTTTATAGCAATTAAAAGCGCTAAAATGTTTGGCTGCAACGTCTTGGAAATTTCAGACCATCTTGCAGTCATAAAAAAAGTCAAATATCAGATAAATAAAAACAAATTCAAGCGCAATCTGTAACAACGACATTTGAATGCTCTATACGAGATAATATTATCAAATGATGTGATTCATAATTGCGGTATATTATGCTATAAGAGATATTCAATAAGACCAAGTCTTCTAGCCAGACGATCTGAGATTGCTAAGGAAAGAATTATTTTCAACGGGGCAAGATCATTGCAGTGATGCGAAAATGTACTGGAACGATAATGGTATTGAAGACGACCTCTTGAAGCCTTCAAATGGACTATGGATAAGGAATTTACAAGCATCTCCCAGGTCATAACGATTGACATCAGCTCTTATATAAGAACTTTAAATAAAAGGCATCGCTCGTCGGAGCAACAATCTGAGTTCTGCATGGATCAGGTCGCTGTAGCTCTCTCATCTGACTGCAGCATAGATCGCTGTAGCTCTCTCATCTGACTGCAGCATAGATCGCTGTAGCTATCTCATCTCAGCGCAGTACAGATCGCTGTTCTCACTCATCCACCAAAACTTCAACTTAATCAGTTTAACCCAGGAATTCCAAACGTCTAGCCAACAGAATTAGTTCTCCATATACCCTTAGCATATTTGTGCTCAAAACTCTAGATACACAAAATCAAGCAACGTGTTATAACTGAACAAAGGCAAATAGTTTTGCAGTCAATATGTCAGTGATTGTGAAATGAAATTTTATATATTTCAATAATTCGCATAAAATACTAATCGTGATCATTTTCATTTCATTCATGTAATATATCATTGAAATATTTGAAATAAACTGCGATATTTTGTTTATATATCCGAGCTTTGTTGCTATAACTCAAAATTATGGACTTTCGAGGGTTTATCTAAAATGTATATTATCTGCAGTATGAATGCTTTATCGAATTTCCAATAGTAGTTTCCCAACAATTCTTATCAGAAGCCCGGTGTCATCAATTTTGCTGATCGAGACAGAGACAGAGTGGGCATCCGCCTGATCGATTGTATCGGCGGCGGACAGGGCCAAGTGGCATCGGCCAGCTGATGGCGACAGTTGATCAACTATTTGGGGCTCGATTGTGTCAGCTGTGTTTGCAGCATTAATTAGCGCCTGCGAGGCGAAAAGAGTGATATAAAAGCCCAAAGACTAATTCTCTAGGTCCGTGCTAGCCGGATTTGTGTGCTGTTATAGATATATTTTATTTTAACAATTCATTGCAAATCAATGCGAACAAATTAATTAACTTCAATTAAAGGCAACCAGAGACACTCTCTATATAAACTGAGCGCTGTCTCCAGACAGGTCATCAATTCAGTGCAGCACCTTCGGCGCTCAGCTTCAATCAATACCGATCGCGTTCACATTGTGTAACAGCATGAACAAATTTATGGTAAGTCCATGGCAGATGAACTGGATAGATAGTTAGATAGACGAAGGCGATACGATGATCCGTAATCCATTTGCAGTTTTTGGCCTGCCTGGCAGTGCTCGGCTGCAGTCGCTGGGCATCGGCGCGTCCTGATCTCAGTCGTCAGGCCTACCGCTATGACATTGGCCAGAACGACAATTTGGTGTCTGGCCCTGTGGTCACAACATCCACTTCGTATCAGCCAACAGCATCGGGCACCACCTACTACAACAATGTGCCCTCTGTGGGTCAGCTGACGACTGTTGTGGGCAACACGGGCTTTGTGCCCTCTGCTCAGGTGGGCGGCATTCAGTATGCCGGCTTCAGCGGTGGCGATGCCGGTGGCGGCAGCAGCATCAGCGGTGGCGGCAGCAACAGCGGCAGCATCTACACCGGTGTTGTCAACGATCACATTGGCCTGACCGGCATTCGCCCAGGACCCGCTGTCAACTACAAGGAGCAGGAGGCATACATCAGCCACTTGGCCAACTTCCAGCCACCCATCATTAGCAAGCACTTCTATCTGCACACCGCGCCCGAGGATCACGATGAACAGCAGATCGTCCGTTATGTGAATGTTGGCAAGCCACAGAAGAACTATCGCGTTGTGTTCATCAATGCGCCGGCATCCACCACCAGCAAGGCCAAGATCATTGCCAACGTTGCCCCAGTCGAGGAGAAGACCGCCATCTATGTGCTGTCCAAGAAATCGAACGCTCTCGATGTCAGCGCTGAGGTGGTCACACAGCCCCCCGTCAACAACAAGCCCGAGGTTTACTTCATCAAGTACAAGACACCCGCGGAGGCCGCTCATGCCCAGCAGACCATCCAGGGTAAGTCCAACTATGCTATTGGCTACAAAGTCGACGCTAATCAATCAATTATGCCACTTTAGCCAACTATGATGCCTTGGGCGGCAGCTCGAGCCTCAGCGATGAGGGCATTGTGCCCACTTCCTCAGTCATCAATGCCCTGGGCGACAATGGCTCCTCCGGTGTGGTCAATGACGGCATCGGCGGCGTCAGCATTGTTGGCACTGGCGGTGTACCAGCTTACCAAACCGTTACCAGTGTCGGCGGCATCGGCAGCTCCAATGACAACATCCAGGTCGGTGTGAACACTGGCGGCAACGGCAACGGCAACCAAGTGGCAACCGGCACCTCCAATGTGCCCAACAGAATTATTCAGACCTCATATCTGCCCGCCAAGCCCATCAGATCCGTCAAGTACTAGACGTGCCATCTGCATCCTATCCTAATTAACCATGCCCAATCAACCGGCCAGCTCCTCGATGGCAGCTGCCCGGACTCCACACGCGCCCGATTCTTGCTTCTAATTGAATAATCCATTTTGCGATTATTTTGCTAGAATATGTTTAACTTAACTCTTGCGATATTCATTTTAGACACTTTTGCAATCGATGCAAAACAAATGAAAAACTAATTTTTTTTCTCAATTTTTTTTTTTTAATAAACTTTAAGGATTTCTTTAAGCATTCAAAAAAATGTACAAGTTTACGATGTTTTCTTTATGGCCTTGAGGATTTCAGACTGAGAAGTGAATCGTTAGCTGAGCGAAGAGCGGACAGCAACCGGATATAGTTAATAAGCCATTGAAAGTCGAAAGAGCCCAAGAATTTGGCATCACAATAGACCATATCATCATTTATTTTAGTAACTTAATATAATTAACAAATTATACGTTTGGTGGATGGCACAAGCAGGTGACTAAATGACAACACACACGCACACGCACACCTGCCGCCCTTCGTCACCTGCTCGATCAGGTCTCAACTATTTGGCAAGCTCGTCATAATTGTTGAAACTGCATTAAAAACTATAGAAAAGCCACGGAGCAAAAGCTGCTGGAGCTGGAGCGACCACCAACCAAAAAACCGATGGCAAATAAATTAGCGTCTTTATAATATATAAGAAGAAGAAGAAAAAGAAGAAGAAGAGGAAAAACAAAGCTGTATCCAAATGGAAACGTAGAGCAACGCGCTGCAAGGTCGATTCACAAATGCAACGCATTAAAATACCAGAAAGTATTACAAACTGTATATATATATATGGATATATCTATACATATTTGAGACATACACACACAGAGAGAGAGAGAGATAGAGAGAGAGAGAGAGAGAGAGATAGAGAGAGCTAGCCTGGGCAGCGTTGCTAACAAATTTATGATCACATATATGGATTACAACGCTGGCAGATGCTACCTGGTATTTGGTATCAGCATCCATCTATATCTCTCGTATCTGAACGCATCTGCATATTAATGCGTCGCGATCTTTGCATAAAGATAATCACACCTACTAAATAAAACGATACGATCTGTTGCCTGAGCGCAGTCTCTGCTCGAACATTTGTCCCTCGGTTTTTACTGTCAGCGTTCATAAAAAGTTACATAAATTATTTCGCAGAGGCTCTCGCTTCTTTCGGGTCTTTCGATTCGGTTTCGGCGACATCCAAAATAAAAAAATAAAAAACAAAGCAACAACAACGACAAAAAGATATGAAATTATGGATATGGAATGCCTAATTGATAATTATCGTTTTGTTCGCCTTTGAATCATCGGAGCGCGAGCTGTTTATAACTAAATTAGTGGATCAGCCGCTAGATATCTGTCGCACTCTCAGGTTTATGCTCCACCATCAATCAATGACCATCAATCATCAATCAGTCCATCAGCTGTGCGAGTTCCGAGCTTTTCGCCAAATTATGTTTTATGATTAGATTAGATTATATGGCGACCTCCACAGAGCCACGGCCCAGAGCCAGAGGTGAATGTGTCGCAGCAGCAGCTGCTCTTCTTCGTCTTCTTCATTTGGATCTCTGCACTCGCTTGTCGCCTGACTGACTCATCAGCCTATTGTTGACTGTTGACTGTTGACTGTTGACTGTTGATTGTTTTAGGAGGCCACCATCTAAGGCAATCGCCAACACTAACAGCTGAAGAATAAACATAATTGGACATTTGGCCAGCATCCGATCAGAGCTATGGAAAATCCAAGCCAAACAGCGCTTTATATAGTCAATTATAAACGCATTTCGATCATTCAATTTGCCATAATATTTAGCTAAAGGTCATACCAAACGAAATGTGCAGTCCATAGATAATATACATAGAATAACATATATACTATAGATCAAGCTAAAGATATACAATTACAGATGAAGATACGAATAGAGAAAATGATGCCGATACCGACATAGATATAGATGCAGATGAACATACAGGTGAAGATGCAGACCGAGAAAAAGATAAAGATAGAACTAGAGAAAGAGATACAGATGAAAATGCAGTTTGAGAAAAAGATGCAGATACAGATGGTTATACAGAGCTAAAGAAAGAGATACAGATGATGATATAGACAATAATACAGATAGAGCAAAAGATACACATAGGCATATTCATCAAAATAGAGAAAAAGATACAGATACAGATGGAGCTAGAGAAAAAGATACAGTGGTATACCGACACGGATCAAGCTTGAGAAAGAGGTATAGCTGGGGATATAGACAATAACACAGATAGAGCAAAAGATACAGATACAGATGGAGCTAGAGAAAAGGATACAGAGGTATAAAGACACGGATCGAGATACAGATAGAGCAAAAGATTCACATAGGCATATTCATCAAAATAGAGAAAAAGATACAGATACAGATACAGATGGAGCTAGAGAAAAAGATACAGTGGTATATCGACACGGATCAAGCTTGAGAAAGAGGTATAGCTGGGGATATAGACAATAATACAGATAGAGCAAAAGATACAGATACAGTTGGAGCTAGAGAAAAAGATACAGACACGGAAAAAGATACAGATACAGTTGGAGCTAGAGAAAAAGATACAGAGGTATAAGGACACGGATCGAGGTTGAGAAAAGATACAGATGAAGTTATAGCTAAATATACAGATAGAGCAAAAGATACAGATGCAGAATACAAACCAGACAGTTAGAGATACATAGAGATTATGAAACAGATTCAAATGAAAAACAAATATTCAGATAGTGTTGTAGATACAAATAAGGAAAAAGTTGGTGACATGGCAACAGTTGAAGATACAGATGGGATGATATAGAAGAGAGAAAAGAGATATGGATACAGATGAGAATATATATTTGAATGCATACATATATATCGATACACACACAGAGAGAGAGGTACAGATACTCATGAACCGGATCATATATACTGTGTATATATGTTGTGCATATATACTGAAGGATTCCCTTCTTTCCCTACACAGATTAGTCAATTTTCCCTAAGCATTTCCATTATCATTATCATCAACTTGAACCAAGGATATCAAGGCTTAAAGCCTCTTATTTTGTTTACCATTTATGCAGCTTCTATTATAGCAATAATATGAAAGAAAAATTCTATATATTATGTATATCTAGTGGTTCACATTGTCAAGCTGTCTTGTGTGATATTTGATGCCCATTTGGCTCGCATATTGATTGTATTCAATTCAATTCAATTCAATTCAGATTGTCCGTCCCATTCATATTGAGATGTATGGAATCATCTTTTAACTGTTTCACATTTGCAAGTTAATCGATCAGCAATGTGATGGGCTGGCCAGCATTGCTCTGGGGCAAAGAAAAACCCAGCAAACTAGTTTCGCTTTACCAAATATTTTGGCGATTGCTTCGGAGGCCTAGAGTCAAAGACTGATGCCGTTCAGGTGCCGTTTAATTAGATGCAAACGGCCAGCGAAGCCTACAGAAACTGGCAAAAAAAAAAATTAGCTTTCTGTATATCTATGGGTCTATTAATAATCTACTCAGCTGTGAGGCCAGCGCAGCACACAGTCAAGTTCAATGCCTAAGCTGCCAAAAAAAGATACAGATACATATGCTAGATGTACGAATATACATATTATATATATATGTATATAGTTTTATATATATATGATATGAGACAGAAAATGAAGAGACAAGCGGCTATTGTTATATGAGATCTATGAGCTTTATTCAAAATGTGAACCATGGCTACGCAGCGCATTTAAGAATCAGCCACGCCCAGCGTTCGTTGCTGTTGCTGAGTCAACTGGCAACGCATTTGTGCAGTCGAGAGATTTGAATACATTTTTGGTAGCAGTCGTGGCTTGAGCCTATCTTGAAAGCGAGCTGACTCTTTGGACATGCCCAAATTGTTATTGCCGTGTGCCAAGCTGACCAACAGCTAAGCAGCTCGACTGACTGTTGCTGATGCTTTTACTGATGCTGCTGCTGCTGCTGCTGTTGTTGTTGTTGTTGTTGCTGTTGCTGATTTACATAAATTACAACAACAATCAGGTAACTGATGGCGCCGACAGCGCAGCCAGCGGCCATAGCCGATCTGGAAAGCAGCGCATATAAGTCAAGTGGAGCGACAAGAAATGCAACCATTGCCCTCAAGCAATCCAAACCAAAACGTGCTCAAACAAACGCGACGCGTTAGAAACCAGCAAGCAAAAAAGCATTCAAGGATTACCGCAAGGATAACTCATACGAAACAAAACCCACACACACACACACACACACACACACACACACACACACACAAAGCAAACACAATTCGAGAATGCGTTCCATAAGAGCTCAATTAGTGTTCGGCTGCGTCGCCACTTTGCTGGCTTTGGCCCAGGCACGTCCTCAGTATGGCTACGAGCAGCCGCAGCCAGGCGATCTGTTTGTGGGCGGCGTTGGCCTGCCGGCCCCTGGCGGGCAGCTGGTGGGTCAACTGCCGCAAGTACATCGCGGCGGCGACAAATATCTGCCGCCAGCCAGCACAACGCCAGCGCCCATCATCAACAAGAAGTTCTATTTGGTGTCGGCGCCCGAGGAGCGCGGCAACGATGGCAAAGTGAAGCATTTGGTGCTGGGCAGGCCGCAGAAGAACTATCGTGTGGTGTTCATCAAGGCGCCAGCTGGCGACAATGCCAATGTGAAGTATTCGGCCGAGTTTGCGCCGCAGGAGGAGAAGACTGTCATCTATGTGCTGAGCAAGAAGGATAACGATTTGGATGCCGGCGATATTGCCACACCAGCACCAACACAGCCCAGCAAGCCGGAGGTGTTCTTCATCAAGTACAAGACCGATGACGAGGCCAACCAGGCACAGAAGGAGATCCAGGGACAATACGACAAGCTGGGCGGCACCAACGAGTTCCAGGAGGACAACAATGCGCCCATCACCTCCGTCATTGGCAGTCTCGATGGCCTCAATCCCGATGGCAGCTACAACTATCGCCAGATCAATCGCCCCAACACGCATCCCAGCGCCCAGTATCTGCCCAGTGCCCTGAAGCTATAAGCCTTAAGGAGTCGCCCACATTATACACCCGCCACGCCCCCTCTCTCCCTCCACGCACACACAAACTTCAGTCCTTAACTTTTAATAACTTGTTATGTGTTGTTTAGTTTTAAGCACATTTTTTTTCTCGACTTTTTTTTTGTTTTTGTTTTCGTTTTCGTTTTATAAAATAAATAAATGAATTGTATATATAAAAAAGTACGCAACGTCTTTTCAAGAGATACTTCTTTTGGGTAAGGTCGCGTAGTTTCCGCGCTATAAAATGCCATTTAAAAAATTAATAAAAATGCCATAAATAAATTGAAATGTTGCTCAAATCAAGCCGAGCAGCTAATAAAGGTCCGAAGCAAAGCCAAAAAGCAAAATGCTCAAATGCAAATCAACAATTCAAACGTCCAAAAATTCGACAGTCAACAAAGCGCCCGGCGCCCAAAATAGCTCAAAATTAGCTTAAATGAAGTGAGAAATCAAAATAAGCACATCAAATTTAATTATAATTGAATCAAACAGCGCATCTTTTACTTTGGCCGATCGTTAAACTGACGCCGCATGACAAAATATGACGGCGATGCTAATGCTGTGGACGACCGAGACACACAGACCAAATGCATGCATATGCATGAGCCAAGAGGGAGAGAGTGAGGGCGAGAGAGAGAGAGAGAGAGAGAGAGAGAGAGAGGAGAGCAAAATGCATCATTTCCTTATCAGATGGATAGATTAAGCGATCCATTAACTGATGAATGTGGCCTAATTGAGCGCCTGCCTGCATACATATGCATGTATCTTGGCTCAAATCAGTTGAACCACATTAAATGATGGTCGTAACCCAAGTGATTGTAGCTAAATTAATGATATTTAGTTAAGGTTTCATATGGCTATAGCGAGCTAGAGACACCAAATGCATATGTAGGTCATATGGCAAATGACAGTAGCTGCTGTTAGCATTTAACATGCTTTGCAGGCATTAGATACTTGGAGCACTAGATAGTCTGCAGTTAGCAAACGGCAGAGGTCCTGATGGTGTCAGACACTCTTAGGGTATGCGACTTGAGCCTCTTGTGGGATAGTCTTGCCAGCTAGTGTATTCCTTAGTAAGGTCATTTGGCAATTGTCTAGTGACGGCCTTATAGAGCCTCCTTGACTTCATACTCAAAGCAAACGCATTTGCCTGCACCATCAAAATAGTTTAACTGTTAGTCAAACTTAACTGCTTGCTAAGCAAACAAACAAAAGTCTAAACAGTCGAATCGCAATAATGCGAAATGACAATAGACTGAAGATTTGCATAAGCCGAAATGAGTCGTAAAAATTTAACAAATTACTAAAACAAGAAACTTCAATCAAAGCGTTCGCAAGAGTTCCATAAATTTTGATCTATATATTTTATTAAATAATTTTATCTAAATATTCAACAGATCTTAAATAGGAAATTCCTGTTGATTCGAAATTGTTTTGTTAGCCGCTTGACAAATCGAAAATTCATTTCCCTCGCCATTTGAAATTGACAGGATTCGACTGAATTTGCACTTTTATGAATTGATAAACTTTTTACTCAGCAATTGTTACGAATTAAAAATGAGATTTAAGTATTGGCTCTATATACTTATATAAGCCAAGCTGTTTCTCATGCTCCATAATGTGCTCTGGCATATATAGCATATCTCTAATATATTTATATTATATATTTCTAGTTGAAAGCAAAACCTCTTCAATTTCCATGCTGATTACCAAATGTTTAGCCACGTTTCTCATTGTAATAGATTAATGATTTCTTAAATTTAAATGTCTCAGTTTTGCTTATTCAAATCTTTAGGCGGAGAGACACAATCGTGTTGCATTTCATTAGCTTGAAAGCGACATGCAAACAGCCCTTGAGCAACCTTCGCACAGTGAGCAGCGCGCAACAAGATCATCTACATCTTTATCAGTGTTTTTTTTTTTTGTTTTTGTTTTTGTTTTATAAATTTTGTAGTTTTACCTTTGGGCAGCAGCAATTTTTCTTAATAAATCAAGTCATAAATCAAATTAGCTGTACCATTTTGCCAAATGCGACATGAAAGTGTGGGAATTACGCGTCAATTTATGCAAATCGATGCGCATCGAGGCCTGAATCGAAGCCGAAATCAAAATTGATGTCAAGCGAGCCAGCCAGCCAGACAGCCAGCCAGACAGACGGCCAGCCAGCCAACTAGTCGTATTCTCAACAAATATAAATAAGACAAACATATCGCTGTTGATATTTTAATTGTCTCGACTTGTTGACAACAGCGCAGTCCAAAACCAAAACGAATTAATCTACTAATCAGCTGCGAGGCTGCGAAACGCACCAAAAGTTTTAAAATAAAAAAATACATAATAAAGAAAACTTTGAAATGTTGGACAAATGCAAAGGCTGTGAAACGCTGATTAGATCACACCAGCTGCCCATTAGTCAAAAACGAAGCAGAAGAAGCAATGCGGGGGCGTTGAATGATGCGGCATAAACTGTGGACAATGGCCATGCAAGACGTTTGTTTTGCCCAGCGATAAAAGATGAATGAGGCAAAACTGTGATCTATGAAACTTATGATACAGATATATAACATATTAAGATATATATATATATATAAATATATATATATATATTACAAAATGCAGCTGTTTCAGCTATATTCAAGCAAATCTGATATTGAGGGAAATACACAATTCTATGCCAATCACAACTCATGTTAGACCTAAACTAACTTTTTTTGCGCGCAAATATTACGTAAAATAATCTTCAGATCTTGGCATTCAAATGCTGTAACAATTTCGCTTTTAACGGCTCTTTTGTTTCCACTAATTCGCAGCAAGTTTGTTGCCCAAGTCTTTTGCTTTTCCGCTGCTAATTGGGCCCAGAAATGTGTGCAAAAAAAAACACTAAGATTCTCCCCAATATATATATATATATATATGTATATATAAATATGGCAGAGAGCTGTCAGCTGCCACACACATTCGTGGCATCAACCACTAGCAACATGTTGCGCTTTGTCATCTTTCTCGTTTCGTTGGAGCTTTTTGGCCGCTGCCAGGCTCAGGTGCCGTCGCGTTTCTATTTGCCACCGGCGGCTGCTGAGAGTCCTACAACGCCAGCTCCGCTAATTACCAAGCAATTCTACAGTGTTTCGGCCGCTGAGGACTCAGAGGAGCTGCAGCCACGTACCAAGCATCTGGTGATTGGACGTTCTACGCGCAACTATCGTGTCATCTTCATACGCGCGCCCAATGCCCAGAACGAGGGCCTAAAGTACACGGCCGAGCTGGCACCGCAGGAGGAGCGCACGGTCATCTATGTGCTGAGCCGCAAGCAGCCGGAGCTGGAGTCGCACGACATTCAGCCGCCCCAGCAGCAGCTGCAGTCGTTGTCCAAGCCCGACATCTTCTTCATCAGATACAAGACCAACGAAGAGGCAGCCGCCGCACAGCGTGAGATTCAAACGCAATACGACGAGCTGGGCGGCAACTCGGAGCATGCGGCGCCCTACGTGGCGCCAGTGCAGTCTGTGATTGGCGCCTTAGAGCCCGCAATGCCACCAACCGGTGCAGCTAATGAGGGCCAGCTGGGCTACGACTATCAACGACCGACAACGCGTTTTCATTAGCGTGTCTGTGTGTGGTGCTGCAGGCATTTGGGTGGTGTCGAATTAATCGATCGACCCATGCGCACCACTAAGTATCTTATTAACATTGCCGGGTAGCAGCATTTGCATAAAGCTGATAAGCGTTAAAAATGTAGACAATACCGATTCAAATAAAACCCCACTAATCCAATCCAAGCTATTCACAACAGCAACAACAGCAACAACAACAATAGCAACAAGCAAGAAGAAACAACAAACTCATCATGAAACATCGCGAACGCGTAAATAAAAAAGTTCATCTCAACAGCCGCAAAGTGTTTTATTTTTTTAGATTTCGCATACTTTTTGCAAACTTTTAT
This sequence comes from Drosophila anceps, assembly GCA_035045945.1. Lineage (NCBI taxonomy): Eukaryota > Metazoa > Arthropoda > Insecta > Diptera > Drosophilidae > Drosophila > Drosophila anceps. The sequence goes on from JAWNON010000053.1 coordinate 4,156,871, forward strand.
AGTTTGTCTGTTTTTCTGTCTGTCTGTCTGTCTGTCTGTTTGTTTGTTTGTTTTTTTTTTTGTCTGTTTTTATTTTTGATTTTATATATAAAAAAAAGTGTTTTTTCTTGTTTTATTTAATTTTATCTAATTTTATTTTTTTTTTTTTTTTTTGCCAAAGTGCTATGACCCTGTGCCAAACGAAGCAGATTAACGGCCAGCTGAGCATATGGACAATGAGAAGAGCAAAGGATTCACTTATGTTTTAAGCTAAAACAATAATTGTTTTCCTTATGTGTTGATATAGATTTTTGTATATTGTAAAAATAATATTGAAAATATATATGTATATAAATTAACCATATTAAATATATATTTCAGTATATTAATTGAATTTTGCAATATATATTTATATTTCTAAATTATAATATATATATTTTTTTTTATGTTTCCTTAGCTCACTTGAACAACAAAGTCCAAGCTCAAAATTATGATTGTGTGAGTTCTACAAATTTGTGGCGAATCGAATCATTTTGCGTTTGCTTCAAAGATTTTCAGCTACATTTTAGAATTCCAGGTGTAAAGTAAAGTCAAGAGTTAAGCTTTACATAGTTTTTAATGGGATAAAAACTAACTAACTTTCTACTCTCTTCCGACAGCTTTCTTCTAGGTTCTATTGTGTGCTTAGACCACGCAATCAAACTCTTTTCAGTTTAACTAGAACAAATGCTTTTATAAGATATATAATGAACATATATTCCATATTTATATGCACAGTTGTGTTCATGAAAATAGTAGTGCTGCACTTCACCAAACTTGATTTAAATAAAACGGCAATTTAACCGTTGAAAAATTAAGTGTAAAATAATAGAATAGTGAAAAAATTGCGTGACTTTCAGTCAGAATTCATTTGGTTTTGATGAATTTAGAGCGATGCATTGAAAATCTGCCGTTCATAGAAATAGTAGTATCCATTATTATTAATAATAATAATAAATTAATAATAATTTTAAACTTTTCCCCTCCTACTATCTTCTCAGCTGAGTATCAAGCAGATTACAGGGCATTTGGGGTGCACCTAGGCTCTGCGGCAGCGAACTTCAGCTTGATTTACATAAATTTTGCAAATAGTTAAATCAAGAAAAGAAGCAGAAAAAAGAAGAGATAGAAAAAAAAGAGACATCAATGCATCTTTTTTTATACTTTTGGCTGATTCGCAAGCAGCTCGTGTAGATTTATTTGCATTTGCATTTAATTAATGGGATTGTGGAAGCGGCGGCCATATCTGGACATCAACTAGACGACCTTTTTGTGATTGGCAGCCGCACCGAACCGCACAAGACGGCAGCTATTAATCTTCAAATATGCATAGGAAACTTAAAATAAAGTCAAAAAAAAAAAAATAAATAAAAAAAGGAAAAAAATCACATTAAAAATAAATAAAGAAGAGAAGAAAAAACAATAGTGGAAAAGTTATGCAATCCATATTCCAAGGCCAATGCATTAATTGGCCAGACGAAAAAAGTTCGTGTTCTAAGTCATTCGTTTTGGGCATGGGCCACTTGACCCACACACAATTGATATCGATGCGAGCCTTCGAAACTAATACCGGCTGACTAATAACTATTTTTGGTGGGCTGCGGCTGCCGTATTCAATCGGCTTATTTCAAGGTGGCTACTGCGCATAAATCATAACATTTTAGCCATATAAAATGTGGTCTTAAGTAAATGCCAGATCGGCCGTGCAAGCCGACAAGCCGGCAAGCCGACAAACCGACAAAGCTCGCCCCAAAGCGCATTCAAATTATGCCAATTATAATGAAATTTTTCAATAATAAATATATAAATAAATAAATATATACAAAATAAGACGACGACGACGACGACGACGACGGCGACGACGACGTTTGGAATTTCTGCTTTTAGCCGCAACTCAAATATACAAATGACACAACATAATCGAGTCATCTTTTGGTTGCATGCCGCCACCAGACATCAGCCATCAGCCATCAGCCACCAGCCTTATCAACTGAAAATGGAAATGCTTCAGTTAACAAACATACCCATAGACCGGCCTATTTGCTAAGAGCCCGGACACAGTCACGACATGCATGACCAGTGTTGCGTCTTCATTGAAACACATTGAACCGGGTCGATCAGACCAGAAAGATCTGGCATTTGGTTAGCTGCAGCATTGACGTTAGTCTCATTCAAATCAATTTTGCAACTGTGTTCATGAAAATAGTAGTGTTGGACAACAAAATATAGTGGATAAATATAATATTTGGAAAACAATTTGAATGAATTCTGCATTCTCCAATTTCAATAGAAAACGTATCGCTTCATTTTGGTTTAGGTTTTGTCTAGTGCAGCACTACTATTTTCATGAACACAGTTGTATGTGCTTAAACGCAACTATGTACTATATCTCTTAGCTAAAGCTCGTAAACTACACAGAGAACGCTGTAAGTAGTTCAAGCTTAACAAGTTTCTTTTGTATCGATAACTCATTCTAATGCTTTGTTATCGATAAATATTGATATGCTGCAACTGGATGACAAATTAGACCAGAGACATTAAATTTGCAATACACTACTATTTCAGTGAACATATAATAAGGCGCAGACTATTATATTTTTAATGCTGCATGTCTCAAGTTTGCCTTAGTCTATGTAAGACTTGCTTTAGATATAGCTGACTTGCACTACTTAATTATGCGTACACATCACAGTTCCCAGCCTTGATTCAACTCCTTGTCTAGACATATTCCGCTATCAGATTTCATTGAATACTCTGAAGAGGGGCGTCTTCATGGTGAGACTTCTCATTCAGGCTTTTACACACATTTACACAATTTCAATATAAACATTTTAATTAACAAACAACAAACTTTGGCCCATTCAGGCAGTCTAGAATCGAAGTAATTATGCTTTGGCCAATGTTTCCGACGAATTTTGTACTCCCGCTTGGGGGCTAACACGTAATTAACTACTTAGTACGTCAAACAAAAATCCCATTGCGGAAGCTAGGTGTGTAGATGCTTTAAGAAAAATACCGGAGAATTTGTTTGAATGAAAAAAAAAAGTTGTATAGCTGCCAAAGAGCTTGTTGTATTGAACATTTCGAACATGAACAGCAGACAAATTGCGTTCATTAATAACATTATCAGAAGAGAAACAAGGAACGTCCCATCGAGAACGTGCACGATTAGCAGATACCCTATACGACCAACCCAAGAACATTTGCTAAGCAAAATGTGGCTTTAAGGAGGCAAGATAGGTCCATTCTAGGTATATGATATAGGAAGGGTTGAATTCAATCGTAATCAAATTGACCTGTCAATGCATACTGATTTTTGTTATAAAATATGATTTCATCTAAACCCATTCCATTTACAATCGATATGCCCGACCCAAGCCATTTCATTTTGAACTAAAATTTACTGAATGGAATGTTGAATTCAAGCAAAAACTGAAACAAACATTGATCTAAAACAATTGCTTTGGCGTAATTAATTTAGCCCCCATATGAGAATTAAATGATCAAATTGATGCGCTTTCAGCTATTAGCTGCGAATGGACGTCATCAGATGAGTTCGACGCATAAATTAATTCACTAATCGATCATTGCGAGATCTCAAGGAATTCGCATTTGGCTGCAAAGACGAAACTGCAACGGAAATTAATAGATTTTTTTTTTTTTGAAATATTTATCAATGTGTTTGTTTAAGCTTATGGTGATGCGTTGTCAATAGCCGTTGAAGAGTTGCAAACTGATCACTTGAAGCATTGATTTATGGCCGCGAAGATTAGCAGCAGCAGCAGCAGCAACAACAGCCATCAGACAACAGGTCACATTAAAGGAAGCCAGAGGAGATCAGCTGCGCGCTAGAGAGCGAGCAAGAGGGCGAAGCCAGCGTTGAGTGGATCATCAAGTCAAATGTCAGAGGCATGTTCGCATAGCCAAATAATTGAGCAATTAATTAGCTACCATCATATAGAAGAGGAAAAAAGAAGAAGCAGCATCAACAACAATAACAGCAGCAGAAGAAATATGAATTTATATTGAATATTGAGTATATTGATTAGGGAATCGCTTGGGGCCCAACTATGCGACTATAAAAGCCCAAACGGCAGCGAGGAGCAGCATCAGTTAATCAACTGAAGCAACTGAAGCCCAACCAAATCTTAATCCAACATGCGACTATTTGTGGTAAGGCGTAACGGATAGCACACAAGGATTACCACACTGCCTAACACACCCACACACACACACTAACTCGCTCTATCTCTCTCTCTCTCTCTCTCTCTCTCGCACACTTTTCAGACACTTTGCACACTCTGCGCCTTGGCACAAGCCAAGCCACAGGGCTACAATTATGGCAGCGGCGTCTCTGGAACTCTGACCACGACGGGCGGTGGCGGATACGGCACCAGTTTCCTGGCCGCACCCAGCACCAGTCAGAGTGTGGCTACCTATGGACCACTGGGCGCATTCCATGGTGCCGGCGTTGGCTCACTGGTAAACAGCGGCAGCTCAGGCGCCGGTTTCAGCTCCGGCTCGGGCTCCGGCTCCGGCTCCGGTTTCGGCTCTGGACTCGGCCGCAACACCTACACCCAAGGCAGCGGTATTAGCAATGCTGTTGGCTACAATGGTGGACACTCCTCCTCTGGTCTTGGCAGCGGCGGCTATGGCAACAGTGCCACAAGCAGCTTTGCCGGCTTTGGACAAACGCCCAATATTGGCTTTGGCGGACTTGCTGGCTACCAGGCGCCCAGCTATCAGCAGCAACAGCAGGTGGATCAGCAGGTTGCGTTCGAAGCGCCCATTGTGCACAAACAGTTCATCACTGTCGCTGCGCCCGAGGAGCACGAGAGTCTGGAGCGTGTCAAGCACCTGGTGATTGGCCGTCCACAGAAGAACTATCGCGTTGTCTTCATCAAGGCGCCATCGTCGAGCAGTGCCAATGTCAAGCTCTCGGCCGAATATGCACCCAAGGAGGAGAAGACCGTCATCTATGTGCTCAGCAAGAAGGACTCGTCGCTGGAGGTCAACGATATCGCCACACCGGCGCCCACCATTCCCAGCAAGCCAGAGGTCTTCTTCATCAAGTACAAGACCGATGCCGAGGCCTCGCATGCCCAGCAACAGATTCAGGGTAAGTCTAATGACTAAAACGAACATTTGCCAATGTTCCCATTTCTAATGCACATTTTCATGCCGCAGCCGAATACGATCGCATCGAGGGCACCTCGGAGCACACCGATGGCGGCGTGGCACCTGCCCAGTCTGTTGTTGGCATTTTGGATGCTGGCAACAGCGGCATCAGCTCCTCAGCCGGCTCCTCTGGCAGCCAGCATTTTATCAGCACTAGCAGCGGCGGTAGCAGCCAGGGTCATGCTGGCGGACAAGCCCTTATCGCCAGCACCGGCGGCAGCAGCAGCAGCACCAACATCGGCCTGGGCAACGTACATAAGAGCGGCCAGAGCTCGACATACCTGCCGCCTAGCCACTAGAGCAGCTACAGCAGCAGCTAACAATTTTTTTTTTCTACACTAATTGCAATAATCTGAAGATAAATCTATTTTTTTTTTTTTTGTGCACTTCCCAATAAAATTGCTCTCTGATTATAAAAAAAAAATCTCCAAGTC